>BLFK01000976.1:1408069-1428069 GCA_014634185.1 Astreopora myriophthalma | reverse complement strand
ATAAACAACATCTCTAAACATGATTTTGCCAGATAGTACAGAGAAGGAAAAGGACCCTGTGGGCAGGAAAACAAACATTATATGTAACTGCCAGAAGGCTAAACAGCCCAGAGGGCTCAAGCCACGTAACTTTCCCAACACCACTTGTTAAGTAAGTAAAAACTTTAATTGAAATGTAGAAATGCAGGTTGAAAACTGAAAACACAAGTGGAAGAAAAGGTTACAAAAGCAAACACGACACAGAGGTAATACGGAATGCGACAAACTACGGAAACTGAGAATCAATACCTACATCGTTACGACTAACCTTTGTTATTTAGCTCAGTTCAGGATCATAAGAGCACTTTTGCAGGGCATTTGTTAGGCATCGAAGATGGGACAATTCTCCAGCTACAACGTGAAATTTCCCGGCTAAATTTCGATGGCCTTTAATTTAGGACCCACCAAGTCAATTTCACCTAGATTCTCCCGTTACTTTATACTATCCCCCTGCTACTTCATTTCTTAATAAAAATCCTGTTTGGAGCAAAGCCAGACTGGGTTTGATCCAATCAGCTAAACTTTCCAAAAACTTTGGTCAAGAACTGAAGAGATTGGTTTGGTCCAGTGTCAAAAATTCCACCTTCCGAGGTAGATCACTTTTGTCAGTTGGACAGGTATGATGCAAAATTAGCTTCCAGATGTTAGGGTGTGATCCAATAAGCCAAATATGTCCAGGAAATTCATCCAAAGAAGTCGTAGGATGAGTCAAGTTCATTAAGGTGCACAATACCACTGACAAAAAGAAACATCAAATCTGACTCCATGGATTGCATCCATTCTATGGTCTCAGTTCCTCATTTCCTGATCAAATGGTTTAAACTGAACTACAGCTAATTAGTACTTTGGCAAACTTACCAATTTTAAAGTATTGACCACTTTTGATGTATTTCCAGTTAATCAGTCGGGTAAGAATGAAGCCCATCAAACGCGAATGGTAAAAAGTAATGTAAAAACCCCACAGACAGGCACATAAGCAGGACAAAACGACAAACACCAAACCACCTTCCTCTGTCGGTTTAGGCGTTGCATCACTCAATGTGCTGCTGGGCAGCATTGTGCTCATGTTGCTATTATCTGCCATTCCCAATAGCTTGTTCCAGGGACTATTCTGGCCTCAGCTGGAATGCTCTTGTAAGCTTTAAGCCACTGCTTGGAGATTTATTTTTTTCCACTGCCCAATATTTCCCCGTTCTAAACTAAGTGAGGCTCATCTGTCACAAAGGTGGCAACATCAGTTTTTTTACGCTCTATCGGAAAAGAAAATAGAATTTAGTCAGTGTTTATAAACCCGTAGACTGTTCAAAGTTTATCCTCGCACAACAGTATGCTTGGAAATACGGATAGCAAAACGTCGACTACGAAATCACTCAACAGTAATTAAGTTTACTGATATTTTTTACCTTCAACTGCAAATATTGAGAAGTAACGTAATCGAAACCACAGATTTTGCGTTAATCCTTCACAAAAATAAGGGCTTTAAAAGACAAACCATGCATCCTTTTTATCGTCAAGAAATATTTCAGGTCCAAATGATTATAGAAGAGAACACCTAGCATAAAATCATTAAAAATCGATGGAATATTGATGAATACCTATCATGAGGAAACACATGAACCTTTCTCAACGCTCTGGGTCACCCTACTAACAGTAACCAAAACCTTGATCCTGTAGGTCTTAGGTGTCACAAAGCATCTGCATTCCGTGATTTGAACGAAAATATATTTCGGTGCTCACACTTCATACCGTACAACAAGGTAGCCATCTTGAAACACAGTTCAGCGCGCGAGGCAAGGCCTAATCCTCTTGGGGCCAACGTGGCGTGACAGGCGTTTAAGGGGACTGGGGGATTGGTCGCGAAGAAATTCAGGCGCGTGATAGCGCGAAGACCGCGCGAGGAGGAGGGGAAAGGTAACCTTTCCCTTTCCCTTTCCCTTCTTCCTCGCGCGCCCTTCGCGTATTCCGTCGAGCCTACCCCTTCCTCTTCGAACGCCTGCCATGCAGGCTACAATGTAGCCGGCCAATGTTATTCTGAAGTCTCCCTGTGGGGGTGGGGCAAAGCCAAGGTGCGGCTCAAGAGACTTTCGGTGGATAGGCGTCGATAAAACTCGGCAGTTTCCGGAACAATCCGGGACATGCCAAAATTATGATAATTATTATTAGAAATTAACATATAAAATGAGCATATAAATATATGAATAACCAAAAAAGAGTACTGAATAAATGAATAAATAAATAAATAAACTGGTATTAGCTACAAATGGGAAACAAACGTTGCGGATTTGGAAGACGTTGCGACAAGAAATAAGCACTGATCCAGACGCTACCGCACAACTGATGGACACGCTTGCTGCGATAGAACTGCTAAAAAAAACTCAAGCGAGGGGAATCGTGGCTGTATTTGAATACCCAAATAACGAGCCAGTTTCTAACCAAGTTCTGCCACAATTCCATTGTTGCTTATATAGCTCACTCAAACAAACGGATGTGCGCCCTCTTTGGTAACTTGGAGACTGCAGTAAGGGAAGGATCGAGCCGGTGGATGAACACATTTGGCCTTTCCCCGGAAGATATGTTTTTGTTTTTTTTTGTAATTTTTTATTTTTTTGCTACATTTTGTTAATAATATGTTACAATTTTATACCTAACGCTTAACGATATCATACAATGAACTATTACAATACATTACTTACAAAAAACTCACTTACAATACATAATTACAAGAAACTAAAAAAAAAACAATATAATACTTACAATAAACTTACTTACAATAAACTACTTAAATACAAAAACTACTTAAATACAATAAACTACTTTCGTAGTTTAATTAGCTCAATTAGATTGGACATATATTACAAGCCACTAAAGAAACAAACAAACATATACTTGCCTATTAACTTACTTGTATTTTGATATTCTTTCCACCACCATCTCTTCCTAGGTCAATACTTCGGCAAGTTTTCTCCATTTAATAAAATGCTGTGAAAGCTTATTTGGAAGATATGTGGAAAACAGCCTTAAGAACCGACACAGACATGTTTGCGATTTTCTTGGCACCATGCACCCCACGTCACGCCATTTCGGTCACGCTGTGTCCAAGGCATTCTATTAGGGCGCTTTCCTTTTGTCAGAACTGGCCGGCCAAACCGGTCAGTTTGCAAAGAAAATGCAACGATTTGAAGGAACAGTTGCATGATATTACCTCACAAACTTTCATAGGATTATATATCATGCTCGAAGTGTGTTGCTTTCAAGGCATTGTAGAGTTAGCCCACCCAAATGCCCGGTCTGGCCGGTCAGTTCTGTCAAATGGAAAGCGCCCTTAGACCAAGTTCCGGATCAGGAGCTCATGTATGACCCCATGAAATGTCCTGAGTACACCGTACCAATACGTGTAGTAGCTGTAGTACCCGTAGTACTTGTAGTAGCTGTACCAAGTTCCGCTATTGTTGTGATTTAGGAGGTGTGTGCCGATATCGATGTGACCAAACTACGGAAAATAGGGGGGTAGAGGGCATGGTTTGGAGCAGCCCAAACAATTGAGCCCTTAACAAGAGGAGGGGGGGTGAGTAGGGGTATGCAAATCTGCCGCGCCGTTAGGATTTAACAAATATATATCCGTCCGTCGCTAGAAGATTGTCCTAATCAAGCAAACGTTTCATTTGTGGCAGGGGACTTTTTCCAGCCTAATTTGCCGAACGCAGAGTTGTATGTGTTGTCATGCATAATTCATGATTGGCCAGCTGACAAAATGGATGTAACTGCTTTCAAACATCTTCAACTGTTTGCCCTCACTAGGCCGGGCTTTTAGGGGAGTAGGCTTGGGGCAATGGTGAGAGCACTCGCCTTCCACCAATGCAGCTCGAATTCAATTCCTGCATTCGGCATCATATGTACGTTGAGTTTGTTTGTTTGTCCTCTAATCTGCTACAAGAGGTTTTCCCCTGGGTACTGTTATGAAACTCTTAATAGAGAGAATTGGCATCGCGTTTACGGCAAATGGCAAACGTCAAGCTGAAACTTGCTGTTTGCCAAAAACTGATGACATTTATTTGATTTCAGCTTATATTTTGATTGTTAGCCACAGCTATCAAGCAAGTACTAAAAACAGAGAAATAAACTAGAAATATAAGAGAATTTTCATGGTTTTATGACAAGCAGCAGCCTGCCGTTTGCCTTTGGCCGTAAACGCGATGCTAAATCTCTCTAATGACAACCCTGCATTCCTCCTGCTTTTGGGGATGCTGTCTTTCTTCCAAACAGTAACAACTGTACCTAGAGGAGGCTAATACATATACATTCCATGTTTTGTTTACAAAAGGTGGAGCCCTCCTTATTGCTGAAATGATGTTAGATGATGACAAAACAGGACCCAAGAGGACCTTGCTTTAGTGCCTGAGCTAGCCTGCGAGCAGGCCCTCCGAGGGACTGGGGCTCATTCAACCCCCAGCCCAGCCCCAGTCCCTCTGAGAGCCTGCTCGCAGGCTAGTCCCTGAGCATGCTGGTGATTGTAAACGGGAAAGAATGCTCAGCAGAAGAGTATAAAGAGCTTTTGGAGAAACACAGATTTGTTGACATTGAAATGAAAAAACTTGACCCTGAAGCAGACACAGGTATCATGTTATGCAGAAAGGGTTAAAATAATATTGCAGTACACAAGATCATTAACTAAAGACGTCTGTATTTCCAGCACACCTTTTACAGTTTTGATGTGGCTACATGAAATTTAGGCAACCTTAAAATCGAGACAATGCTGGTCAGCAGTCACTCCTGGGACTGGCTTGGGGGTGGCCCTGAGTTTTGCAGGGAGCTTCTCATGGTCACATTGCACTTGCTTGCTTGCTGGCTATTGCACGGCCATTTTGCTCGACATTTTCAAAGCTTTTCCCTCTCCACAGGCCCCATTTTGGTAAGTATCAGGTTGGCAAGTATTCCACTGATTGTTTCAGTGTGACTGTGCCTTTGGTGGTGCCCGCTCGCAGGGTTGCCATGGATACGTCCCCACCCCCCACCCCCCGTGACAGATCACTTCCTGGCTCCACCAACCTTCAAGCACCAGTTCCCAAGCTCATCTATTGTTGATGAGTTTAAATATTATTTTATTTCGAATTCTAGCATTTCATTACACTTGACCTGGTTTGACCATACAAAGAGAGAATATCTTGCAAAACACATTGTTACATCTTCAGTTTCCCACAAGAAATGCTGCTTTTACAAGATACATGCAAGTGTATGAAAAGAAATAATTTGTACTAATTGGTCCTTTTGCTGTCACATTAACCTTAAACACAGAAAATGAATTCATTAGGACATTATTAGGGAGAAGGAAGGAACAACCCAAAAACAAGAAGTCTTCAAATTTTAACCAACTTAAAAGGACATGCTCAACCAAAGTTCACTGTGCGCTTTTGTTTTTTATACATATATGATAACGATACAAATACACCAATCAAATATTGTAGAAACTATTTATAACTATTAAGGTCAACATATTCAGATTTTAAAGCCAATGGAATGTGATGGAGCTTCACCTACTACAAATTACTATTTTCTGTATCACAGAAAATGGCACAGAAAAGAGAACCCGCCTGCAACGACTCATGGTTGAGCGTGTCCCTTTAACCTAATTTTCAAATAGGAAATTTCAAAGTCCACAGAATGCATTGGAACTAGTCCGACTACTCACTCTTGGGTGGTGTGTCCAGATAAATTCCGAGTCTTCAATTTTCTATACCAGGTCGGAGGGTCTGACTTCATCTGCACCACAATAAATAAAAATATTGCAAATGTGATCAAGTGTTGTGATTTTTCACTGCAATGCAGCAATATTGTCAATGTTATGAAGCCTAAGAGCGGCGTGAGTAAATTATGATGATTTATTATAAAGACGTGAGTGTTTTACTGGGAATTCCACCACTCGTATTTTCCATAAAACGTCATCTCCCGCCTTTAAGTGTATAAAACTGTTTTAGCTTTTACTTAATGTCTATATAATAAAAAGAAAATTACACATTAGCTCGAAGATATGAATATGAATTAGAATAAAGAGAAGAGAACAATTCATTAGCCGCCATTTAAGAATTCGGTCTATGATGAATATTACCACAACAACTGGTTAAGTTTTTGTCCAGACGGAAAGTTAGCACACAGAAATAAGGAACTGAGTGAAAGCTTCTTCTGCATGCCTAATCTCAAAACAACAGTGTAGAAAGTAGGGGCATACTGGATGAATATCATGGTCAGTTATTTTTGTTATTAGATCGACTCCACGTCTGTAATAGAGCATACAAATAATTCATCACTTACAAATATAGTTGGTTTTGGCCGATGAGCTGTTTGTATGGATGTGCTTTCCACTGCTGATGTCCTACGATGTGACTGTGACCCATGAATGCCAGTTGACATCCTAGTCACGTCTGACGTTGAGCCTTGAGAAGTATGCAAACCAAGAATTGCTTGCTTCATCACAGCCATCTCCTGCAGCCAGAACAGTCCCAAAAGATTGAGCCCTAAGATCTTGGCTGAAAGTTTGTTGTTTTTTTGGTTTGTTTCGTTTTTGTTGTTCTTTTTGTTTTGTTTTTTGTTGTTGCTGATTCTTTCATAGGTGATCATCCAATCACCAAATCCACAAACATCCAAATTCTAATAATTTGAGAATAAATAAAAATTATTTATTATTGAAACACTGTGAAATTTATTATGTCTGAGAACTCTTAAATTTTCCTCAGTAATATATTTCGTAAATTTATTAAAGTTCATTTAAAAACAGTTTATATACCTCTCGTTGGTTGAGAAGTCTTTCTAAGTCTGAGGACAACTGATTGCGAGTATTGATGAGGTCCTCTTTTTCTGCTTTCAACTTTCTGTACAGAGGAGAAATGTCAACTTCACAGAAAGCTCTTACAAGGAAGTTAACTGGATAATAATGATGACGATGACGATGACAATAACAATGATAAAAGCAACAACAACAACTACATTTCAACCTGAACAGCAATTCACAATTTCAATGAAGGTCATTAACCTTTTAGACAAAGGTTCTGGACAACAAACTATGAACTACCCACCAATGCCACTTTATACACAAAAGACACAGAAAGACTTAACCCTTTTCTGCCCAGGCAGGGGTTTCAATAGAAGCCGGTTACCGGCGGTATACCGCCGCCTGCTTTGCCTCTCACCGCCGGCTAGTTTGTCTTGATTTTCACTAAAAATCCTATCATAAACTTGTCAAACTGCCACCTACAATGGGCTATCATGGACGGCTATTTCAGAAGTTATTGAAACCCCTGCCAGGGGCTACCCCAATGACGAGTAAAATCGTCTGGAATATTAGCCAGAGTAAAATGTATAAGTGGCACTGTTGGGCATTAAGGGGTTAACGGGGACATAGCTTTCGAACAGTTGAGAGGGTGTTAACCCTTTCCTGCCCAAGGGGTCCCCCGGTGACAAGTAAAATCATTTGGCATTAGCCAGAGTAAAATCTATAAGTGGCACTCTTGGGCATTAAAGAGTAAAGTGAACCAAGAAAAGTTTACAAATAAAACGTTCTGAGAGGTGATTCATCTCAAGATCTTTTTGAATTAACCAACCTCATATCTTCCTCCATTAGAGTCAGCTGTTCAGTGAGTGACTGATTTTGCAGATCGCGTGCTCTTATGCTTTCTATCAGGTAATTGTACGGTTGCTGAGCTTCATTTAACAGTGAGGTTGCCTTGGACAGCTTCAGAAATATGAAAACGATGTCAGAATGCATGAGTAGTTTAAAACTTGCCTACATGTATCATCCAAAGCCCAGCCGGGGGACAATTTAGATTTTCAAATTTCTCTTGATCACAAAGATTTAAGACTAAGTTTTACCTTTTAAAAGACCTGTTTGAAACCAAAGCACTTGTAAGTGGTAAGCTGACTTTATTACAATAAAAACTTACCTCTTTTCCAAGTAAGTCTTTCTTCTTTTTCTCCCTTTCCATCTCATTTCTAAGAGAAGTGTTTGCCCTTTCCAAATGAAGAACTCTTCGAGCTAATTGAACACTACAAGTAATTACAAAGAAGCCAATAAGACAGCCAGTCAATGAAATTCAAACGCAGAGATAGTCACACAACAATTTACCAAATAGTTAGTCAGACTGTCAGTTCAGTCAATCACAATAGGCAATGAAACCACAATAATCAGTCAATTAAAAAAAGTGATAAAATGAACCTATGATCCTCGCAGTTATGGATGCAATTTTAGCAATTGCGTAGAGAAGTCTGAGAAAATTCAGGACTTCAACAGGGTTTGAACCCATGACCTCGTGATGCCAGTGCGACGCTCTAACCAACTGAGCTATGAAGCTGCTGATGTTGGGAGCTGGTCATTTGTGGGTTCAAATGTTCCTGTGGTGAATGAACAGATGAAATGATATATGAAATGAATCATATATTGAACTGTGGATATGAAATCAAATGAAGCTATGATCCTCGCAGCTTTTTTCAGACTTCTCTGCCCAATTGCTAAAATTGCATCCATATCTGCAAGGATCATAGCTTCATTTGATTTCATATCCACAGTTCAATATATGATTCATTTCATATATCATTTCATCTACAAAAGACTGAGATGATCAGTCATTCCTTTGTTAAACTAGAGGTTAGGAAGCATACAGTAGACCCTATTCATAAACAGCAGCCAACAACATAATAAATTATTATTCTTTGTCTTTGAGCTAATTAGCCAAACAAGCCTCATTGTAAAGCAGAAATTCCTTTTGATGTTGTTCATGTTTACAAGGCTAGTTAGGCTGATTAGGACAAACAAAAGAGAATAACTTACTGGCCACCATTTATGAATAAGGTCTGCAATTTGTGCCTTTTTAATTATCAACACTGTCCCTGGTGAAAAATCTCGTGGGATCTTTGAGGATTCTTAAAGATCTTCAAGGACCTGCTAAAGATCATTAAGGATAAGGAAGTTTTAATGATCTTTGGTGGATCTTGGAAAGATCTTTGAAAATCCTTGTGAAAAAAGTACAAGGATCTTAACCCTTTAACCCTTTCACTCCCAGTAGTGCCACTTACAGATTTTACTCTGTCTAACGCCAGACGATTTTACTCGTCACTGGGGCTCCCCTTGGGGCTGAAAGGGTTAACCACCTCTCCGTCTGATCAGAAACTATGTCTCCATTAACCCTTTCACTCCCAGTAGTGCCACTTACAGATTTTACTCTGTCTAACGCCAGACGATTTTACTCGTCACTGGGGCTCCCCTTGGGGCTGAAAGGGTTAAGCCTTATGAGTGATCAGCATGAAATTTCTCCTTGTAATATCAATGCCTTGTAAAACATAGTGGTTATGAGAATTATGGACATGATCACACAAGATGAATTTGCTGGATATTTAAACAACTTCTCCCCACCACTTCTGTAGGAAATGAATAGGGGCAACAAGTGAGAATTCAAATCTTGACCGTAGGGTTTAAAGGGTTAAGCAAAGATTCTTGCTAGATCTTCAAGGATCCTGAGACAATCCTTTAAAGATCTTTAAGGATCTTAAGAGCAATTTTTAAAAGATCGTTAATGATCCTTAAAGATATTTAAAGATCTTGGCCAAGATTTCTGAGGATCGTTGACGATCTTCACTTGGGAAAGATTTCTCTACCAAATGTTAAACATGAAAAGTTTGAGAAAAGGACTTTTCTTTTTACCGGCGCAAACATTTTTAACAATCTACCTTTAACAATTGTCAAAAGTGAAAACATTCAAACTTTCTGCCGCCGAGCAAGAAATTTCTTTTTATCATAACCTTTAATAATAGTTCTTAAACCCTAATATTGTAGTACTCTGATAATAGTTCTTAAACTCTAATATTGTATTTTTTATTAGACTTTTAAGTGTAATATAATTATTGATTGTAATATGATTATTATATGATTAATTTTTTAAGATACAGGGCCCCTATGGAGACCAGCCTTTAGAGCTGAATGGGCTACCCTGTATAAATAAAGTTTACTCTCTCTCTCTCTCTCTCTTCTGAGGAGCCTTGCTAAGATCTTTATCAGAATCCTCAAAGATCTTTTGAAGATCCCTAAAAGATTTTCGCCAGGGGTGTGTCTACCTCTGTTGCATTCTCCTCTTTGCTGTACTTGGAACATTGGCACCATAACCATATGAGAACAGGACACGTTCAGCATCTGATTCATTCTCAACTAAAACAAATAATTATTATTGCAATAGTATTTAATATTCACCTTACACTGTACACATCATATACAACTAAAACAAATTTGCATACAAGAAAAACAAGCTATGCCTTACTATATGTAGTATGCTTCATACAAAGAATACTAACGAGGAGCGTTTTATCAGGTTTTATAATATAGATAGGATCCTACGCACGCTCTGATTGGTCAAAAACCCATGTTTTATAAGAGTATAAAACATAGAAAAGCGTGTTTTATTGTTTTTTGCCACATTACCTCTATATCATAAAGCAAATAAAGAAGCCTAAGCCGTGTATTACACTGTGATAAAACACTCCGGACATTTGAGAACACTCGAGAAATGTAGACAACACTCGCCTGCGGCTTGTGTTGTCTACATTTCCCTCGTGTTCTCAAATGCCCATCGTGTTTTATCACAGTGTAATACACGGCTTAGGCTTCTTTATTTGTTAATTAAAGCTGATGTCCATGACGTTTTATTGGTGACTTGATAGGCTGTTAGGTCATGAATTATTAATGAGCTTTGAAGTGCATCCTTACTTTCTGCAGCCTGCATTATGACATCATCAAGCTCCTTCTCGAGATTTTCATAGATTGACAACTTGTCACTCTGCTCCTTACACTTGGACTCCAACTCTACCAAACGTTTCTCGGATGAATTTTGCAAAGCATAGTATTCTTTATTCAACACCTTCAAAAAACAATAAGGATCATTTCAGTGCCCCAGGCCAGCAGCCATAACTACATTCTGTTTTTACATGCACCAAACAAGAAAAAGAGTTAATTCTCTGAACCACTATTTTAGTCAGCGATACCCTGACTCATTTTGCCCTCACCTCTCCAAGGTCGTTGTTAAGGATAAAGAAGCAGGCACAGCTCGGTTGGTTTGTACACAGGCTTTGGAGCTAGGGGACCCCAGATGATTCTCACTTTTAACAATTGGCGGGGTTTGTACCCTTTTGGGGGTAAAACATTCAAGGACTTTTGAACGAATTTCAGGGATACAATATGCATTTTTCAAAGACTCAGTGCAGTGCAAAATCGAACCAATAACGTAGGTTTTTACCAGTCTTTTTTACCCTTTTGTGTAGTAACTTATTTGCTAGAAATGTTTTTGTTGTATTAGCCCCTCAAGACAATCTGGGTCTGATGCCATGAACAACAAATTTCAAGGACTTTCAAGGCCTTGAATTTTTAGTTTTGAAATTCAAGGACTTTCAAGGCAGGTACAAATCCTAACTTGGCTTACAATCCTTACACCAAAAATACAACTTTTCTCAACAGCAATTTAGACCCTTCTACCTTAACTTAGACAGCTCTGTACAATGAGAGTATTATTTAAGCTATACTGCCATTGGATTTTGAAGAACTCAATCGAATTATTATCAACTTGGATGGATGAAAACTTCAGAACTAAGAGAGATATTTACTTCAAGACCTTGAAAACTGCAAAGGTTTTATCAAAGGTCAATATTGTCACAGACAATCATACTTCACTCTTGCTCTGGTATTTTTCAGCCTCCAGCTTTGCTTGCTTCAGATTGTTTGCTGTCTCATCCAGAATCATTTGCATTCTCTCCAATTCAAACTGCTTAACGCTGATCTCTTTTTGCAGATCAGACTGTCTGCTGTCAGCTGTTAGCTGTAACTGACGAAACCTGCCCAGCAAACAACAATGCTTTTTGGTATAACATTGAATAAAGAAATGCATGTTGGTACCCTGATGTTAAGTTAGACCACTTTCTTTTGTGACAGCGAGGTCTGTACAAGCAAGAAATCTGGGCCGAGTTGTTCAATGCAAGGTTAGTGCTAACTCAGGTTAAAAACCATGACAACCTGTAGGTTCTAATCGAGCTTAACCTTGGGTTAGCGCTAACACTGCTTCGAACAACTCGAACCTGTTCATCCATCAAGAATGTCTACACTTCATCTTACATTAGGATAAGATTCTGGTTTTGCTCACAGAGTTAAAAATCAATTGATAATTGAAGTGGCTTATAATTTTATCTTACTCAGATTGCAGAAGATCATATTTTGATGCCACTTCCTTCTCGCTAGAACAAGCTCTTTCTTTTTCCTCTAAAGCATTGTCTCGTGCTCGTGCAACCTGTAGGTTCTAATCGGGCTTAACCTTGGGTTAGCGCTAACACTGCTTCGAACAACTCGAACCTGTTCATCCATCAAGAATGACTACACTTCATCTTACATTAGGGTAAGATTCTGGTTTTGCTCACAGCGTTAAAAATCAATTGATAAATGAAGTGGCTTATAATTTTATCTTACTCAGATTGCAGAAGATCATATTTTGATGCCACTTCCTTCTCACTGGCACAAGCTCTTTCTTTTTCCTCTAAAGCATTGTCTCGTGCTTCTCTAAGGTTCCTGCCATGAAACACAAACAACTTAATACTCACATACGGAACTGTTTTCAGTACTGTAAAGGTCACCTATTCCTTGATGGGAGACTCCACCTTTCACTAAGGCCAAAGGTTATAAGTCAAGAGTTGGTCACAAATTTCCCATAGCTCAACCGAAAAAGCACAGGCTCTAAGCATGAGATTACACTTGACTCAAGTTTGCCATATATGTGTCCAAATATGCCATCACATAGAAGTGAACTACTTCTTGCATCCGAAATCAGGCCTGGTAAAGTCTACTTACAAGCTCTAACTACAGGGCAGGAAAAAACTGGGTTCGATTGCCCAGGGCAAGTAAATTTTGCTCTTGCGCAAGTGCAAATGGACGTTTAGTGGCCCGGCGGGTACGTGACACAGACACTGAGTAACTACCGGTACTGTAATACTAAGTCTGTATCTGACACAACATTTGTGTCTTTCACCTAGTTAGCAGAAGTAAGCTCATTTTGTTATAGTCAGTACAAAGTAAATTATGTAGTTGATATTTGCATGAACATTTCGCACCACCTATTGGGCAAGTAATATTTTAGTGGGGACAACTAAAAACTGAAATGTACTGGCCTACTGAGCAACTGGATTTCAAAATTTTTTTCTTGCCCTGAACTATCTTAAATGAAAGCCTCAGAAAAGTTATATTTAAGGGTAATTTAAAACTGAAAACATGCTCACCTATTCTCTCTCTCAAACATTTCTTTAGTATCAAGCCTTATCCTGTCCAATTCCATGGAGGTTTTTTCCTTGATGTCATCAATTTCACTCTTTAATCTCAACTCATATTCTGACTTGTACTTCTCTCTGACGCTGATGTATTTCTCATATAGCTCTTCCCTCGCTTGCTTTGTTTCTCCTAACTGCTTTGTTGTCTGTTCCAGTCGCTCCTCCGCTAATGTGCAGCGTCCTCTGATCTCTTGCAGCTGTCTGTTCACATAATCCTTGTCTTGTTTTAGTAGTGCTACACTGTGTTTACAGGTGTGCAGCTAAACATTGAGGTGAAGAGAGATGGTTCTGGTTTGGGACCAAAAACTAATGAACTTTATTATACTAACTAGTCCAGTGGAAGAAAATAGTTTATATTTTTGAAGTACTACACTCAGATGATTATGTTTCGATCCTTAAACATTCTATATTCACATCGTTACCAAATTCAACAAAGTCATTAGGTAACTGCTGAAATGAAACCAAATGACTTGAAAATTTACCTCTTTTTGTAGATCTATTAAGCTATCCGATTTTGCTTTTAATGCAGCATCTAACATTGTATTGTTTTTCTTCAGCTCCATCACATCTCTGTCCAAAGTATCGCGCTCACTAAAGGAAAAACAATCACCAATGGAAATTCTATCACTGTGGTACAAAAGGACAGGCACAATGTCACTTTGGTTGCTCATCTATTTGTGCAGCTCTACGGGGGAAGTCTCCTACACAACATCTCATTACAAGGCTATCCCCTGAACTTGCCACTTTCGTGGATTTTCCATCCTCGGATGGATTCTAAGGTGAAGCTTATGTTATCAATGAATTACTTCTCTACTCTTCCCTCCTGCCTTTCTCAATCTTCTTGACCACTGGATTGAATTCATTTTGAGTGTCAAAAGTAACTATAAACAGGTTTCGTACACTACTGTACCATCAAAATTCCAGGACTTTTCCTGGACCAAATTTACAAAAATCCAGGACAAGGAATAGCTTGGAAAAGGTTTGGGATTAACGACAGGTACGATTTTGCAATTTTTTTCACGTTCATTTGTCGCCCGCAAAAAACTTCAAAAATGTGAGCAAAGAAGTAATATATCAAACACAAAGAAGAGTGTTTCATCAGATATCCAAACACCGAGAAGCAAGTTTTTTAACCGAATTCGAGGTGTTTGGAGGGAGGATGAAACACTCTTTTGAGTGTTTGATATTGCTTCTCAAAGGAATCAGTATTTTAAGAGAAATTTGAGTTTAAAATTTCCAAAATTTTATGCTAATTAAGATCACATATCCAAACTTCCTTCACGGTAGTGATTTCTTTTGTTTTGGGCTCATGAATTAAAATCATTCACTGTCCTTGGAAAAGTCTAATTTTCCATGACTTTCAAGACCAGCACATAATAACCAGGTTTTCCAGGCCTGGATTTTGAAATTTTAAATTTCCATGACTTTCCAGGTTTTCCAGGACCCATATGAACCCTGTATGAAAATAAAGTACCTTGGTTTTGGTTTTCTCTATGATTTGATAAAAAAAACTTGTACGACTTTTTTAACCAGTCAGATGCAAAACTAAAACCAATATTGCAACTTAGTCATTCCACGCTTGCAGGGGCAGGTCGACTTTACTTGCTGTGCATTCTGATTGGCTAAGCTGTGAATTACTTTGATTTGTGGTTCGCTGAAGGGTGTATTTCCTTCAATCAGATTTGATTTTGGTTTTACAATGGTTAATACAAAACCACTCTATGCCCGTACATGTTTGGTTCAGGAGGAATTTTCACTCCACAGACCCACACCCAAATGACCACGAGTTACTCCTTCAAAAAACAAGAAGAAGAAGAATCACCCGTTATTAAAAAATTGTCAACAAAATAATAAATTATGCTGGAAAGCATCTCTGCCTTTTAGTTACTTCACCTTCTAACTTGATCAAAATTTGTGATTTTATAGTCCCCTTGATTGACTTGAGATTGTAACTTCTCCAGTTGAAGGGATAGCTGTTGTGCCCTTTGTTCCATCTCTGTACGGCCCATACGTTCATCGTCAGCTTCCTAAATTTTTTACAAGGACAAAAACTGCACTAGATGCTCCTTCCTTTGACTAATAACAGTGATAATGCAGCGCTTAAAACTTCTCCCTCAAAAGAAAATTATTTCACCTTGCGATAAACGGCAACCTCCTCTTCTCTGGTCTGAAGATCATGAGTTAAAGACTCCATCTGATGCCCAAGGTTTTCACATTCCAGTGACAATGGGTGGCAAGTTTCGTATACTTTGATCTAAGCGGAATATTACACAGAACTGGTTGAGCAATGACTGTCTAAGAGCTATTGTATTGCACGATATCCATATTTAACAATAGGCCATTTCTGAGTTCACTTCAGCCTCTTTTTCAAAGTGGATCTAAGTGTGAAGTCTTTATTATGAAAATGAGCTTTTATTCACATGCAAAGGGAAACTAATTACTACCACAAAACTTTTCCACTAAAGCCTGGTTTTCACTAGCGATGCAAGCGCAAGCAGAGAACGCCACTTATCTAATTGCGTGCATTTCTGGACATATCTGAGAACGCAAGCATAAGCGCAAGTACAAGGAAAAGGACAAATTTTGATCCTTGCGCTTGTGTCGCTAGTGAGAACCAGGCTTAAGATTCGCTTTAATTGAAAAAGAAGCTAATTGGGCTGAATTTGGAAATGGCCTATTAGACTACAAGTTAGAGTTTTTGTATGACTCAACAGATAGCCAACATTAGGCACGTAGTGTGAGTTGACTATTTGGCTCATAGAAAACTAGAACAAGTAGTCTAATTCTTTTAGTAGAAATCCATTCACATACAACCGTTCAATTCATTCCAATTTTTGATTGATTTCAAGATCTGAAGAACCAACAATTGGTTTGTTTTTTGTTCAAAACACCTGCTTGTTACTCACTATCACTCAATAGATAGCGAGTAGGAAGCCAATCAGATTACAGGAATTGTGATAGTATGCAAGTAGATTTCTACTTATATCTGTTAGACAGTTTCCTTAGTCACAGCCACTTTTTCTCCTAAACAGATCGTCACCACTGGTGCTGCACTATGCAATAACCAACAATTATTTTACTGTAACATAATGCAATGTAATTTAAGTTGCAATACTTTGTGGCTCTAGATGATGAAATATTGCTTTGACTACATGCATGGTCATTAAGAGAAAGAAAAGTTGCAGGGGAGAGAAACAACCCCATCAACTAGAGGTCGACATTTTAAAAGCACAAAGATACTGATATATGTCAGAATCGAAAGGAAAAAAACTCGAACAAAATTAATATCTCCCAGTGTAACACACGTTAAGCAATAATTGCTTAACATGTGTTTCCCTGGTTATTTGTCTTGCAACATGCAACTTGTGGTGCAGTAAATTGTGAGGTAAGTCACAACTGAACACCAGCTTTATTAACAGTAGTGGCAGTTAACTGACCATTATGAATTCCCTCAGGCCCAATTCATGAGGGTCCTTCGATTTCAAATCCAAGTAATTTTCGTCAGAAAGTAACTCCAGCTCGGCCAGTCCCACTCTGAAATCCAACGCCTTCTCCTGAAGCTTCTTGTTTTCGAATTCCAAAGTCTGATGTCTTTTTAAGAGTATGGCCATTTCGCGTCTCATTCGCTCAAGAGAACTCTTTGCCTCTTCTTGTTGAAGTCTGAGCTGTGATTCCAGCCTGGCCTGTAGGATCTGTTTATCGTGTTTGGTGTCTTCTAAAAGTTCTTCCAACTCGTCAACTTTGCTAAGATAATCAACTTTCATGTTGTCTATGGTAAGATTTTTCTGACTGAGCTCGATACGCAGAAGTTCCAGATCATGTAGTAGCTGTTTCCTTTCGATTTCATGCTTAGTAATCTTATTTTCCGCTTCGCTGTCAACTTGAGTAGAAGAAAGAGCCGAGCTCGTCAGCAGAGTTGAGGATTCCACATCTGTTGTGTTCTCGGTAGTGGAGTCATTTGCCGTTCGAAGTGTGCTGTTTTGGTTATTCTCACTGGCATGATAACTACTTGAGCTTCCATTTTCCCTGCCTGACATGTTTCGAGAACGGATAAGCTTAATTTATATATTTTTTTTGCGCCAATTAAGGGCAGCGCGCCGCCATTTTGAAAAGTCCAACAACCGTTTTAAGTTTCCAGTCCCTCTCGGTTAATTGACTCCTCGGCCCAGGCCTTTCCGAGGAGAGCAGGAAGTAGAACGCTTTACTGGTGGAATACTCCGATTCCAGAAGAGACCGGTTGCCTGCAACTTCCGGTTTTTTTCTGGAATCAGAGTATTCAAGAGGACAGTGCAACCAGTCAGTTAAACATTGGTAAAACATGCACCCAGAGGTCTAAGGACGCGAAAACCACCAAGAATATAAAAATCCGCAAGCAAACAATTCAGGGGTGAGAAATTCTTTGCCGAACCTCGTTGGTAACTTTTCCTTCACAGAGTGACGCACCTCAACCCTTCCAGTACGTTCTCCATAAGTTCATAGGCGTTTCAACATCGTTCCCAGAGCCTTCGATAATTTTGGTCAGTGGTAAAATCGAAGGCCCTGGTAACCACCGTCTACACATCCAGAGGCGCATGCCTTGTGAAACAAGTTACTGTTGCGCGTGCCCGACACTCCCTCGTGCTTTGAAAAGTCTCGGGGGCTCTGGGGGCGAGAATAAGTAAGGATTATACTACTAAACAGTTATACCGAAAAGTTTATGTTATTCCAAAAAAGTTTGGAAGGCTACGGGCCATCCGGTATTCGCGATACCCTGGTTAAAAATTTTTCTCCCGGCCCGAGTAGTTTGAAGCTGGTTTAACGCTGACCCTGGGTTTTTAAGTCCGAGTTGTCATTTATCCCGCTTGGACCACCCTGCTTCCAAAAACTCAGCCGCAGACTGTCTCACTTGGTAACAACTTGTTCAACGTGTTTGCAGGGAATCCAACAAACCAAGGGAGATCACATCGTAGCATCCATCTCACAAGAGACGTAAAAAAAACGAATCGCTATGTGAATAGTCTGGCCCAGTTCAGATGCCGTACTTCACATGGGCCGAATCTTCTTGGAATTTAGGTCTATCCAAATTAATTAATCGCGTCTGAATTGATTCAGACACTTAATTTAGTCGAAGAAAGGTGGGGATTCTTTCGCAGTTCACCATACTATTAAATGGACAAATACATAATAATTATGCATTTGTTCGGCTCATGTAAAGTACGGCGTCCGACTTTAAGCCGGTCCACAGCCGTCGTTCCCGGCTGAGCCATGCGGGATTAATAGGTAAGACGATCCAAATTAGATCAGTCGTTCCGAACTGATTCAAACGCCGTACTTCACATGAACTTAAAACACTGAATTCGATACGGCTCATCTGAAGTACAGCGTCTGAACCGGGCCGAACCGATCTGCAGCACCCACGAAAGAAAAGAATAGATACAGAATAATTCCTTTGCAACTCAAACCATTTAATACATTTTTTTTCTTTCTTTCTTTCCTTTCTCTACCCCCCTCAATTCTTTTGTACTCAGCAAGTAGTATTAGGTATTTGCACTGGTTCATCTCGTAAGAACGTCCGACTTTGGCGAGTGATTTTCTCAAAGGAATGAAAACTCAAAAACATGTCGATGATACAATGTCGGACAAAACGCATTACTTATAGTTATTTACAAATTTGTTTTACAATATATATATTTATATACCATGTTACCTCTTTAACTTAATACAAATCTACCATCGTTCCTGCCGGCCAAAAAACAACAAAAGATAATAAAAAGCAACGACCTAATTCGACAAAAGTTGTAAAAGGAACTAGGAGGTACTCATAAAAATACACTCGCCCGTTTGTTGCAACGTTACCTGTTCGTGTGTTGCTTAGCTCACGTTCTAGGGGTATTTTTAAAATGTTCTTCATTACAACATCACCGAAAAGTTTTCTTCTTTGAAGAAGCTGAGCGACCTCGTGATTGAAATAAACCGGCGGGAGGCGGCATCCAAATCTTCAGCAAAATACATATTTCCTTCAACTCAAGCACTAACGTGATCGCACTCGAGCCCACTTTCGTGTCTTCTCCAAATTTTCATCAAGAGACTTTCAAGGTTATGTGCGTACTGCCTCGTGTTGAACAACGGGCTGCGAAGGCGTGCATTCCAAACTTTATCTTTTACTCTCTTTAAACTAGAAAGACAAGAAAATTGACCTTAAATAACGCAGACAACCGTTAGCAAACAATACGTCAAACAGCCTAGTTTCTATCACATACATATTCACGTGATCATCTTCCTTTCCCGGGGTAATTTGGGGAACTTTGCCCGACTACTTGTTAGAGTCATGGGAAGGTGTGCCCTTGATAAATCACGGATGCCCTCTCTAGACAAACGCCTTCATGCGCAGCAATTAAAACTATCTTAATATTGTTATTGCTTAAGACCCGTACGTGGGTGCTTTACAAACAACTTAAGGTATCAGTGTACCCCAAATGACCATCATACTTCGGCGCCGCTTTACGGTGGGACGTTTTACGCAAACCCTACAAAAGTATATATTTTCTGAAAGCTTAATAATTGTAGATTACGATGGTATATTCATTAACATAAAAAAAATTACGGTTTTCCAAATATAGCGCGCTATTTCTCAAAGTACAGAGGTT
>BLFK01000976.1:1344872-1407057 GCA_014634185.1 Astreopora myriophthalma | reverse complement strand
TATTTTATTATTTATGCACGGTAAAATCATCAGCTAAGATTACAAACAATGCTAAAATCTAAATTACAAATGGTAAAATTTTAAAATGATTACAATAAAATACAACTAAACTATATTTATTCTAAAGCTGCTTTCCATGAATGCCGTGCTTACTAAAATATGTCTTTAATCAGATTTTTGAAAAGCCCAAGAGACTCTGCTTGTCTCGCTTTGAGGGGTAAGCTATTCCAGACAGTAGCACCTCTATAGCTGAAGCTGTTTCTATAATAATTTGTCCGCGGAAACGGAACATTAAGCTTTCTTTCAGAGTCTCTTAAACTATAAACAGATTCGCGGTTTGTAAATTTAGAACATAGATATTCCGGTGCTAGCCCCTGAAGACACTTATAGACCATTGTGGCCAGCGCAATTAGTTGCTGGCTAACTAGATTTTTCCAGCCTAAAATTTTGAATAGCTCGCTAGCATTTGCATCAAAATTAGAGAAGAACCCTGAGAGCGGCGACCACCACCAGGCACCGTTACAATGAGAAACTCAGTTACCAAACCTCTATACTCACCAAGGCCAAAAACGAGGGAGGGAAGGGGAGGGGTAAACTGCCGCACAAAGGCACGATTTGGAGCTCGAAACAACTGCACGACCCCCCACAGCGAGTACGCGTCATCTGAAGCTCGGCGAAACCCCGTATGTCAAATAGGGGCGCATGATCTGCGATCACCGCCGACCAGCATTGGCTCCATTTTAACTTAGCCTAAATTACATTTAGCCACATTTAAAAAGCACTCCAGTAGTTAAAAGACAAGTCATCTCTGTGTGTTCACACACCTGAATAGGAGCTGGACGTAAAGCAAATATTTCGTTTCTTGCGCCTTTGGTGTAGCCATTCATGTTCACCAGGATGTGAATTCCATCAGAGTTGATGCGATCAGCGGCTTCTCCATGGCAAGGCACGGATGACAGATCGACAAAGTGTTCCGCGTCTGCTTCGATCTTTTTCCTAAAACTTGTGTTATCATCAGCTGTGAGTGCATAGCAGAATATCTACGAAAAAAATGTTGACACGACTGAGCTAAAATGAAAACCTAACTTGAAGATGGACAGCATTCAGCTAGACTAACTTAAACGC
Source organism: Astreopora myriophthalma (assembly GCA_014634185.1). Taxonomy (NCBI): domain Eukaryota; kingdom Metazoa; phylum Cnidaria; class Anthozoa; order Scleractinia; family Acroporidae; genus Astreopora; species Astreopora myriophthalma. The sequence goes on along the minus strand of BLFK01000976.1, from coordinate 1,405,932 downwards.
ATCGCAACTAGTAAAAAAACATGCTAAAATCCTTCACGGCCATTCATGATCCATGCCTCACATTTCATGGTGTGGTTGAAGGATAGCTTGTGGCAAGATTTCCGCACAGTTGGGGCATCCGTTATAAATGCATATTTCCAGCAAAACTCTATTCACGCTCGTTCCTCTTGGAAGAGGGTTAGTAGGAATATGCAGGGGTTTCAATAACTTTTGAAATAGCCGTCCATGATAGCCCATTGTAGGTGGCAGTTTGACAAGTTTATGATAGGATTTTTAGTGAAAATCAAGACAAACTAGCCGGCAGTGAGAGGAAAAGCAGGCGGCGGTATACCGCCGGCAATCGGCTTCTATTGAAACCCTGAATATGTATGTATAAATGATGCCGAAATCTTCCCAAGCTTGTTTTCAGCCATGGGAACACTTACGGTGCCCAAGGACATACCTCGACTCTGTTAGCGTCGTGAAATCCCGGGACACTCTGCATGAGATGTGACGTGGGGTGGTTACCGAAGTCGCTGGAAACGTAGCCTATCCTTAGTCTTCCACCACTTTCTTTCAATGATTCGGGATACGAGTAGGGTGGCTTGTGTAGAAGAGCAACCTGAAAATACAAAATCATCACAACCTTAAATCAATATTAAAGGTTCACTTACAGATTTGGCAACAATGAAATGTCCTAGCGAACAATGCTATCTCACCAAATATTCTGTCGAAACTGCAACCGTAGCACTATCACACAGAATACAAACTCGAAACACCAACCAACCAAGGATTCAGTAATAAATTCCAAAGAAAACAGTGAGCTCTGTTGATGTGATAGGGAGTGGAGCACTAAAATTTGACATCAACCGATTTGATCAGAGCAGTTTTCAATTGGGCGTTGAAATTAATCATGCGATTGCTTTGTTTTCTCCAGGACTGAATCAAAAAACTTACGCAAACTTTTCAACCAAGCAGATGCTAATCTAAAACCAATTGTGACTTCGTCAATCTTGTTTTCTCACGCTTGCCGCCAGCTGTGTTTACTTGTTTGCGGTCTGACTGGTTAGTAAAACCATGTTGTGAAGTACTTCAACATGTGATTGGCTACGAGTGTATTTCTTTCAGAACATGATGGGAAGACTTTTGAGAGACTTTCTTCATTAAAACTTAGTTTAAACCAAAATTTAATGCAACAGTAATGGACCAAGCTGAAAGTAAGGGATTTATCTGCCCACCTTTTCAACACAAAGGTTGCCATGTCTATTGGCAATATCCCGTCGCATTGTGTGTGTCAATGGGTACAGCATGCTGTGGTGTGGGTGTACAGACGGAAGTCTATTGTTCTCCAACTGATCGCCAACAATGGACACCAGCTTTTTCATGCGGGATTCATAATCTGTCCAGTCACATATGATCTGCGAAGAAACAACAACAAAATTAACACCACATTTCACCACGACAGCTTCGCTTATTTTGCCATCATCATTGGAACGAAGGGCACAAGCGGACTGCAGACAGGAATAAAGTTAGAGTAGAGAATGACCTGAAGACAGTGAGCCAGGTTGCAGTATGCATCAGGGAAGCTAGGCTTTAGCTTCAGTGCTGTACGGTATGATTGGATTGCCTCAGGGATGTTCCCAGAGTCCTGGATATCACAAAAAAGAAGTAAAAGGAACATCAACTTTTAACAGTTTCAGCAAACCATCCATGAGGAAAAACGATTGTAAACAGCAACAATCTGGATATACAAATGCACTGCGAGAGAGAGAACTTGTGGATGTAGTTATTGCCATAACTTTTTTTCTTTTTAATAGTGTTAAAGAGCTACTGCGCTTTTTAATTAACACCTTTCTGTTTCACTGCCATCAATGGCTGCAGTGAACCAGGTCTAAAAACCACAGCATGCTATTCTAATGGTGGATTTCAATCCCCTTTCTCAGTTTGTTTCTAGATAGTATGTTAACTTTCACAGCAACTGCAATTGGCATCAGTAAAAAGCTAAATGGGTCATTCAATTCTGAAACTAGAGTTTGCGTGTTACACCAGCTGTGCATGCCTCCATACCTTATGGACTGACGCCAGGTTGCTGTGAGCATCAGCAAATGCAGGGTTTATCTGTATGGCTCTTGTATAACACTGAATCGCTCCCTGGATGTCCTGCATTTCCTTAAGTGTGTTTCCCATGTTTGAATAGGCATCAGCAAAGGTAGGGTGAATTCTGTGCAGCGACCATTGAAGACAACCATTAGCACAGAAAATCTAATCTACTGTAATCATGTCACGGTTCGCACCCCTCTTGGAGTCACAAATTCAAGGCCTTTTCAAGGACTTTCAAGGATACAATTTTCATTTCATTACAATTTTCATTTCATTCAAGGACTCAATGCAGTGGTGCAAATTCAAACCAATGGAATAGTTTTTTTTACCAGTCTTTTACCACTGTGTCATTACTTCTTTGCAAGAAAGATTTTCGTTGTATTAGCCACTTGACAATCTGGGTTGGATGCCGTGAGCAACAAATTTCCAGGCCTCCTCAGCACTAAATGCAATTTTCAAGGACTTTTAAAGGCCTTGAATGTTTAGTTTTAAAATTCAAGGACTTTCAAGGTGTGTGCGAACTCTGTCATGTGACTAATAGAAGTAACATAAGAAATTTCTTATGGTACATCTATTAGTCACATGACAGAGTTCGCACACACCTTGAAAGTCCTTGAATTTTAAAACTAAACATTCATATAGAACCTGCAGAGTCCAGTCCACACAGGCAAAAACTTTAGCATTAGAGCAACATTACAGTACCAAAACACACACCAACAATTTTTGCTTCAAATGTGGTAAAACGTGAAAAAAATACAGGTACAGCTCATCACCTGATAGCTTCTTTGTAATGTAGAAGAGCTTCATGAAGTTTCCCTTGCTGTTGGAGAACACTTGCAAGGTTTGAATGTGCAGCAGCAAACTCAGGAAATATCTGCAGCAAGAGTCAGTGCAAAGAAGCAGTCATCCAGACGCTAAATGAATCTGTTACCACAACTAAAGATATCTCAAGCAAAAACCGTTACAAGTACCTCTAAGGCTTTACAGTAGAGTCTGACAGACTCTTCAATCTTGCCTTGCTCTCGTTTGATGTTGGCAAGGTTGTTAAGAGAGTCTGCATGGGTGGGGCATAATCGTAAGGCTGTGTTATAGCACTCCTCTGCTTCGGTCACCTGAGGATGGGAGTCAATTAATTAACGAGATAATTAATCACCATCCACTGGGGTCTAGTAAACCCCAGCTAGTCTAATTGTCAATTTGATCTCAAGCACCTTATAATATCCACAAGCCACATCTTCTCACAACACTCAAAAGACATAATGTCTATATTAACCTTTCCTTGTTCCTTCAAGGCGTTTGCTAAGTTACAGTAAGCATCTGGGAAATTAGGTTGAAGTTCAATTGCCCGTCTGTATGTGTCCACAGCCAAATCAATTAGTCTGCAAAAACACATTCACAACAAGAGAGTTATCAACAGTGGCATACCAAAACAAATCATCACAATTGCACCTGATCAGAAGTCAGTGAGGGTTGTAAACACGAAATTTTTAACAGCGGGTTACTGTTTCGTAACATTACATGCACCAATAAAGAGGTGTAGATAGATGGCCAAAACTCACCCTTGTTCATAATAGACACAGGCCAAGTTACCATGGACAACTGCATGGTTGGGGCTCAAATTTAATGCACGCAGATAAGCAGCAACAGCTCTGGAAAAGAATTAAGCAAGTTTCAGTCCACTCACTGAAACCAAATCTTAAAGCAAAGTTCATAAAGATACTTACCTGTCAAAAATCCTAGCCTCTTTTAAGACATTTCCTAGATTAATGTAGGCATCAAGAAAGTTCTGATCCAACTGCACAGCCTAAAAAGACGAAAGGAGTGACACTTGATCAATGACAAAAAAAGGTTCTGGAGAAGATTCCTATAATCAGGAATGCACAAACACAGTGCATGAGAATGTTTCTTAACCAACTGCAGTTTGAAGATGTGCTCCGTATGAATGCACTAAATAAGCTACACAAGCACTGACGTCAAACAGCGATGTGTATGAATGTTTTAGCACCCAAAAGCCATCGAGGTTAAGAACTGTGTTTGCCTTTCTCCATGATACAAGCCAACACATGCTACAACAGGGAGCTTACCATTTACATAAACCATCCAGATGGAAATTTCAGGCCTAAATAATAAATAATGCAGTTTGTCCTGAAACTGGAAAGCTCAAAAAGAACAAACCTAACACACACTGATTAAGCTGACAGACCATAATTTTGTAAACATTCCAAATGTAATAGTGTGGAATTTAATGTTCCACCTGGAATTTCTGGTTTTTTTATGTAAATGGTAAGCATGCCAGGTCTTTAGTGAAAGCCCTGCCAGGTGAGGTCATACCAACAAAATTTGCTTGAAGAATATTTGACTCCATATATAAGACCATTACATCAAAAGATTTCTGGAAAACTTACCTTCTCAAAGTGGTGAATAGCCAGCCAGATCTCTCCTTGAGCATTGAAGACACAGCCAAGGTTACTCCATGCCACAGCAAAACTAGGCTGTGTTTCTATGGCTTTCAAGTAGCACGCCTTTCAATTTAAAAACGAGCAGCACAACGGGGAGAGCAAAAAATGCCGGGACAGGCACAGCAAGCAATAAAAGAGCAGAGGGCAGCGAGAGGAACAGCAGAGAGCAAGAAAAATCAAAGCAAAACACAATAAAACACACAAACACAGGCAAAAACAGACGGCAACAGCAGAGAGCAAAAAGAGACAATCATGGTTTTGTTCTCATCCTTTGTAACAACGCAACACTATTCCGATATTTTCCTGCACTAGTCCGACCTTGTTTTGTCCTGTCTTGGCTGAAATGCAACTCCATTAGTTCACGGAAGACCTTGCCCCGTTGTAGAAAGAGAACAGTTGCTGTTTGGGTCTGAGCAAGAGAGTATAAGCAGCTTATCCTGCCTCAACACACATGAATTCAAGAAATCAAAGAAGTACCATCATGGCATAGGTTACATTCAAAAAACCTGACAGAACCTGATCAATTTTACAACGTACAATGATGGTAAGGTTTAATTCAATTCAGTCACAGCACCAATAACAAACAGTTTTCACACAAGCCTATGCCCAAACATGATTGCAACTTCCTTAACCTCTTTGACTTCAGATAAATCCCAAAACAGCCAGTTAATGACATTACCACCACCCCTTGCTTGCTACAAATGTAGCAGTTTGTCACGATGAACAGCATATTGTTCGTTCAGTTATGGGTTTTGAGACCTATCTTAGCAAAGTGCGAAGCCTTAATGTGAGGAGGCAAAATAACATTTCCAATATTCTCTACAAAACCCCAATCAGGGCCAGAAGACAGAACCAATCTTATAACCCTAAAATTATCCTCTCACAGAGAAGATACATAATTGAGACTTGGTGTTATTTGAGTAACAGTGCTCTCTGTATTCAGGGGCAAGGTGTTCAATGGATAACATTGTTTTGTTTCTTTCCAAGGTATGAGATCAACCACATGACGAGAGAATAGGACGCAAGCAGCCGTCTCAAGATGAAAACAGGAGTTTTCAGTTAAAGGCTTTTAAGTTAGTTAAAACCAGTTGAATGCAAAATATTCAGGTTTGCTCAAAACTTGGTGCCCTTGTCAAGAGACGACTTGATTTCCATTAAGGCGGCACAAACTGCTTTGTTGAAGAACTGGCACTCCTGTTTTCATTTGAGAAGCCTGTGAGAGCAAACTAGGGCCAGCATGGTAGATGGGGAAAGCAAGTTTGGGAAAGGGCAAAAGACGTGCTTTGAGAAACTGTTCATCTTTCTGCAAATGGTTCCCCTTCAGCTGGTGTACTCCATCAAGAACGTACGTACCCTGTGAACATTTACTGGGAGAGATAACAAAAAGGGGAAAAAACAAGGGAAGTTTGAATGTTAGGGATCTAACCAACATCACTACGAGATCGAAATGATGATCACAGGTACTCCAAAGAACAAACCAATACAACTGTGCTTCTGACCAAGAGCTTAACTGGGTCAAAAAAAGAAACCAAATGAAACTTAAACCAACTTGAACCCTAAATTCTCATTTATTTTAAATGTGCACATCACTCAAGGCAAATCATTTAACGAAACCATGTTGTTAACAAAAATAATGCAAGACTTGTGACGATTCACAGTTGTATTTGTCCTGAATACCTCACAAACAATCAAGTTAACACAACCTCAACACACTAGTTATACTTATGTAAGAGAGCATTTCCAGCAACTCTGCATAAGCAAAAATTCCCTTTTGAAGAACAGCTATACGTAAGGTCTCGTTGCAAAGCAATTTTCCATGGCAACAGTCAAGCTTGACAAAATCTAAATGCATGTTTGGGTACAATGCAGAGTACCTGAAATACACTCCAATATTCTACCATTTCCAGAATTACATCGTAAACATGGAGCACACACAGCTGAGGACTGCATCTTGAACTCTTTCAATTCCCAAGATCAAATAATTGATTAGATAACTTAAGGAATTTGGTATCGCACCAGTCTCTTTTACTATTTCTATCTGGGACTAAAAATGGTTGTTCAACACTGGTAATTACAGTGCCACAAAAACTTCAGAAAAGATTCAGCTACCTGAAGGTGAAAGATCACATTTACAATCTTCAATTTTAAAAGGTGTTAACACTTGCTGCGCAGTATCACACACTGTGTGTTATCTAGTTCGACTCAACACAAGATATCTGATGCAAAATGCAACGATCACTGAAGCTATTTCAGAGAAACAATCCCCAAATGGGATCTTGGCATGTGAGCTTTGCTACCCAAGTATAACTTTAGCAACTGAAGTTTAAGTGAGCCTTTTTAGGACTACATTCATAATCAAGACGACATATGTCAATGCAAGATGTCAGTATGTCTTGAAAATAAATGGCAAACCTTTTTTCAATCAACATATGCCATACCTTGGCTTCTTCTAGTCTTCCAAGAGCTTTTAACAAGTTGCCAAGATCACTTCTTACACAATACAAGTCCTGGTAATACAAATTTATGATACATGGTCAATCTGCTGATATTTATGGCTTTTATTCAAAAGCCTTGCGATAGCATTAAATTCCCAACCTCTTACCCTCCTTACACACATACAAAAAATACTCTCAACTTACAAGAGGTCAGGGTCCGAAATTAACTTTTTTAGGCAGGCACCAACTGGCGACTGAAATTTTTTTTCCAGTCACCATATGGAAAAATGTGGTCGCCAAAAAGTGTCAATAAAATTTTTCCTTCACAGCGAAACACAAACCAAAATTTCTGGTCGCCAATTTTTCTTTTAAGAATCCGCAGAGGACCAGGGAGGCAGAATTGTATAAACAGTTCCCGTCTCCGGTTACAGTCAACGCCACAGGCTTGCCGGCAAAATATTTGCAATCCAGGTCATCAGGAATCAAACCAGTGCTGAAATTATCTTTTGACCTCTTTGACAGATACACATTTCCACCTTTTGATGCCCAGAGAATATCTAAATCTTCAACTAATTTCCTCGCAGATGGTCCATCTCCACTTTGTAATAAATTACGGAAAGATTCCAGAACATCTTTGGACACCACATCGCCTGAATAAATATTCATGGCCAAAGAACGCACATGGCCTCTTGCGCCCGCAATACAAATGTTATGGGAAACCGCTGAAAAAACATGGCGGTACAGCTTCGCACTGATCGTAGCTGTGAAACGTTGTGGTAGATTTACAATAACAGGAAAATCGGTTTTATACATCAAAAGCATCGGAAAGGTAAAAAGTTAGTGACCAATTGGCGGGCGGCTTTGAATTTTATTTAAATCGATTTGGCTGAAAATCAAAGTTATTGTTTGTATAATTATCGTGGCATGAAATAGTTAATCGCCCCCTGGCGACCAGTTTTAAAATTCTGGTCGCCAACACTGAATTTTTGCTCGCATTGGCGACCAGTGAGTCGCAATTTCGGACCCTGGAGGTGTAACTCCTTATCACCGGTCACCTACTGGAAACACCACACTAATCCCATTTGTTGTTTCTCAAACATATATATACATACATACATCATATACATACACAGATATACACACATTTAACAAATGGTAAACACCTTAGCATGCACTATTGAGTTATGGATGCACGCGGGAGGTTGCAAAGCACGAAATAAGTGCAAGAGCCGCACGAGGCAATAGCCGAGTGCGACTCTAGCTTCTTGAGTGCTTAGCAAACCTCCCAACTGTATCCATAACTCAATAGTGCACGCCATGGTGTTTACCATTTGTTTTATAACATAACATTGAGACATTGGAACTACAGAAGTCCTTTTATGGAGCTACATCACAAAAAAATGTTTGTATAGTCTTCAATGACAAGAGAAAACAAGCGTGCGAAAACTTGCACACATGTCAGCAGCGTACACCCATGGGCAAATAGTAGACGCTGAATTAGCCAATCAGAGCGCGCACTTTGCTTTAGTTACGTTATAAACATATTTATGTATGAGAAACAACAGATGGGATTAATATGGTGTTTCCAGTAGGTAACTCTTATTTTGTGAAGAACTAAAAGAGTGGATGCTCGTGAAGAATTTATACGTATAGTATTATATGTATAGTACCCAAACATCAGCAGAAACAGCAATAAGAAAGAGGAAAGTACTGGGGCAGTAATTGACCAAAAAACAAACGAGCACACTTGTACGAAGTCAGAAGTCTACTTCTTTCTAAGTTGGGGGAGAGGGGGGAAGGGGTTAGTTTAATTTTGCACTCACTCTTCCCTACCCAAGTCTGAGCTAAACTTGTCGAGCCACCAGACCAGTACTTAAACACAACTGAAGGGCATTTTTCCCTGCACATTATTCTGCTTTTTTCCCCCCAACATAGCACAAACAAAGCAAAACATTGTTCTGAACCAAAATCAAGCCTTATGGCATGTGTTTCCCGTTGCCAGGCCAGGTAAATCACTTTTTTGATGAGACATTTGTTTCCTGTAAGCTTATTAAAAAATAGACCCAGCCCAGCCTGGTGACAATTAATGCTAACTTATTAAGGACTCGAATAACACAATTTATTTGCATGCAATAATTATTTTCTTTTGGCAGACCCACTGTCCCAGAGTTCAAAAATGAAATAAATCCTTTGTATGACAAGTTTGAAAAAGACTACTTTATAATACACCCCAAGACACCAAAATGATAAAATTATTCCACTCCTACATGTCAATCACAAGTAGAAACATGCCAATATGATTGGAATTTCAAATTCCCCGAGAAATCGCGAACGCAAACAGTGAACATTAATGCACTACACAACGAAAATCTTGTTTCGTCGCGTCACGAGTGACAATAGGAAACATTTGTTTTCACAAAACAAAGATGGAAGTGGGAAGATGAATTCTGCTAATGAACTAACATCACCAAAAGCCAAGCGTCGCCCCAAATCGATTTAAGACAAAAAAAGTAAATGGAAAATCCGGAGAATTACAGAAATGATTTCTCGAGGGTTTTGAGATGCCATTGAAATGGTGCATTAGGACCTTGACGGCAACTGATTTAAAACAAATATTCCGTGACTTCGCAACGTACGTACAGTTAAAGTAGCTAATGATTACGTAGACGTACACTCAATTCTCACCGGATTATATTGCAAAGCCGTGGCATACGCATTGACTGCACCTTCTAAATCCCCAGCAGCTACTAACGCGGCCGCCAAATTAATGTAGCCATCGATGAAATCTGGTTTTAACTTAACGGCGTGGCGATAATTGTCCAAGGCATCTTTCAGCTGACCTCTCTCTTTGAAGACATTGCCCAAGTTGGAATACGCCTCGGCAAGAACGGGGTTTTGCTTTATGGCAAGCGTGCTAAAATGCGCCGATCTGAAAGGAAACACAAGCATAGAAATGCTTTGGCATCTACCGTCTTTGAAGTAAACAGCACAGCACGCCACTGAAAAAGTCGACAGTTTCAGATGAGTACCAAACTAACAATTCAAATCAGCTGATGTTCGCTTTTATACCTGTCCAATCGACGACATTGAAAGTGTATCGATGATAGAAGAAGCAAAACCCCAGTGTTCTCGGGCTGTTGTCGCCATAACTGCATGCAGATTTGTTCAGCTCGATCATAGCTTCCTGCTTGATATTCACGATGAGCTAACTCCGCCAGAGTAGCTGTTGAAATAGAGAAAGACGGTTACTATACGCGACCACCGACATAACCAAACTGGCAGAATAACATTGGCTAACCAGCATCGTCTAAAATGGTCGTTCCCATGACCATGGCTACAAAAACAGAGCCAGAGAAACACAAAAGTTTCCCCTCCGAGATTGAAATGAGAAAACGAGGGCATTAAAAAAGATGGCGCGTATTATTGTATGCATGGAAGGACGTCATGTGCGCACACGCAAAGGAAAGACTCACCGCCATAATGAAGCCTTTCTGGTTGGAATTTCATTATTTCTCGCCTATTTGTGCCCAAAACTCCACAATTTCCACTGATTTCGGAGACAAAACCGTCTACACAGTGCTTAGACAAAGAAATCCCCTAATCCACACATCCTGAACGGGAACAAACTGGAGAATTTCATTGATCAATATCAAAATTCCTTTTACAAGCAATACCTCGTCGCCTAGGATGACGTAATTTAACGTCTCGCTTAACAACCCACGTGGTTGACAGCTACTGAAGAAAATGGGAAAATAGATTTTTCGTAACATGACAATCAGTGTTTTTAAGGACCGAGTTTGAATCATTTTTTTATATTGACTGACTAAGGTATTTGAAATTTTCAATTTGACTCTTCAGAAGGGTCAGTTGCTTGAATTTCGACCCACTTTTTTGGTTCTCTGATTCAAATAACGTCACTGATCATGACTTGACTGTAAATTCTCCCAACCAACTGACATGGCAGGGAAAGCCGTCATTCATTGTCCCGCCTACGTCTGGGATTTTTTGCGCGAGTTTTAGTCACATCACCCTTAGTTTGTTGAAAACGTGGGCAAATTTTATTGAACGACGTTCGTAGTTTCTTCTGGTGTCGAAAAAATTAAGCTTATGCGCCGCCAGAGAGAAGACAAAGAGTCTATTAATAGCTCTGTTGTGTGCCGTGCTTGCATGGAACAAATTTTTATCTTGTCTCAGCTGACATCTGGCCCTCTGACAACTTTTATCACGTGGTTCAAAATGATTGGCAGGTCTGGTGAATAAAGAAGCAAGCGGTTGGATTCCAGTTGGGTACGTAAGGCCAACGCGAGCAAGAGTGCGGGAAGTCACAGTTGCAAAGCAGGGAATTCTTTTCAAGGTAATCGGCGTATTTCCCTATTTTATGCTTTAGGACAGTTTCACTGTGTAAATTAAGTGCTAGACTATAAAGTGGTTTCTTCTATCCTCAGCTCGAAGAGAAATGGCAGACAAACCAGACCTAGAAGAGGTCACCAAATTCGACAAAACAAAGTTGAAGCATGCAGAGACAAAGGAGAAAAATACCCTTCCAACGAAAGAGAGTAAGTTTTATCTGCTCAGATTTACTAGTAGCTGGATCTCTATTCTTATTTCCGCCAGCTCTACGGAATTTTAAATCTTGCTATGTGGTTAAAATTCGAGGGGTGTGTCGTTTAGTGAAGCGTGCCATTTTGGAAACCAATGATCCTTATTATTGTAATTCCCTTGAAATAATTCCACTTTCGTTGACCTCTTGGCGCTGCTCCATCGCTGTCATTTTCGCATATTTCTGTCTTAAATCTTAGGACAACCTTCGTTTCTCTGACACACCCTGTGTTATGTTCTTTGCAGCGATCGAACAGGAGAAGACAGGGTGATCACGTCAACTGATTTGGAATAATCCCGAGCATTTACATTTATGGTGTATTGTTCAACAATTTTGTCTTCATTTTGTGTTTGCCTATACCTGAATTGAATTAAGTGTTAGAGGGCTAGTTCGCAGTTTCGAAACCCTTCATTGAGATGTCTTCCTTTCCTCGTGCAAAGCGAAAAAAAATTACACTTGTAGGTTTCAACCACACTGCCGAACTGTGCCATTGTAAAAATATTGTAAGAACGTTCCAGTTTCGTTGTTAACACTTTCGTTTAGGTCAAGACAAACATTTCTTTGTTAGTGAGATATTTTTGCACAATTTAAAAATAAACAGTTGAATATTGATTCTTTAAAATCCTTGGTTATCGTGGTTTGTAGTTTGTCACCTCCATGCGAGAATAAAAATAATGACTGATTTTCTTGGTTAGTTGGACGGCTTAGCTTGATCAAACTGTATTGAACCGCAGAGTTGACATTGCTAATGTTTGAGCTCTTTAGGTTTATGGTATTTGATCTTCATTGTCGGTAAGATGAAATTTATTTTTTGTTGATGACTTCTGCCTGGGTAAATAAAGAACCTTCGCTGAATGTATTACGCCACTCATCGTGTCAATTTCATTCAAGAGAGGAAGGAATCGGACGGGTTGATCAGGAAGGTGAAGTCGTACAATATTCATAAATCGTTCGTGGTCGTAGCCTTTTTTGGGAAATATGTTTTCTCTGGTGCATGACGGGGTCATATGAATTTTCCTTGCGGAAATAGTCGTATCCATTACATCCGCCTTGGCATTGAAGAAGTCCTTCAAAACAACGTTTTACGCTATGGCGATCTTGTGATCGCGTACATTAATTTACCGCAACGTTACAGAGGTATTTGTATTGCATCTTAGCGCAAACCAGCAACAACTGAAGAATAAGGCGTTGCAAACTGAAAACGATAATACAACTTCTCTCTGTATTTGATGTAGAGGAAATGAATTCCTTCGCAGTTGTGGTCTTATGGTACCGCGCATATTTGGGGAACCATTTAAGCAAACAGTGAGCCTGTGTCCATCCACCGATTTTTGAGGGGAGGAGGCGGATGTACACAGGCTAGCAGACAGTGGTATTGCTTGCCAAATGTAGCAACGTTAGACAAACCTTAAAACAATTTCTTCAGGTGAAAATGACCAATCCCATTTGAATATTTGTTGATTAATTTACCTATTTTATATTTATAAAGCATTACAACGGATAATAGGAACAATAAGAACAGTTGCAGGGTGAGGTGATGCATGTATAGTGCAGTCCTTTGAATAATCAGTGGACAGCATCGCAACTGATACAGAAAATGTTGGCTGATGTTTCAAGCAGCCACATTGGTTCATAGAATTTGAAAAATAAGAGTTCAGTTCCCAAAAAGAATCCTTCTGTTCCTTGTTTTCTTCTCCAACTGGCTGGTGTCAAAGTAAACACACTCTATGCAGAGGGGGAATACCATAATTTGACAAATGAAAAGAAGTGGGAATCACCATAGTTGCAGGCACTGCTTTCTCATATCAAAGACACTCGGGGGTCCTTACCAGTTAGATAGAAAATGTAATTTCTGATGATTGAGTGACCAGGGAAGGAATTAGTCAGAAGTTAACATTCTGACAGCCAGACAGAGAGGCTCAGGTTTTGCCACGTGATCTTGGTGGCTGCTTAAACTTTTGACAGGAAATTTTTGCTATTCTACGTCAGTCAGTCTTCCTGTTGGCTTCATTTTCCCTTTTCTTTTGGAAGGGCAGTACCTCTTCCTCGAGGTCTAGTGCCACTGCATTCGTTGGGGAATACATGTCCACATTTTTGGGGGGCCCAAATAAGGAGTGTTTTTCTTAATGGTTTTTCATATCTGGCATGGCACATCATTCAGGGTTCTTCATACTGTCATTTATGACAAGTAACTGGGTATGTAGTTTATTACTTCTTCTACTAAAGGTTGCTTCTACCACTGCTATTCTATTAAAGTAATGTAAAAGTAAAGAACCTTTATTTATACACGGTGATATTGAAAGCTTCAAGCTTGTGGGGCCGTGTATAGAAAGTAACAATTGAAATCAACAGAATGACATTAAGAATCCCAACTGAGAGGTGGCAACCAGTTGGCTATTTACAAGACGTGGTGGAGTTGAATTCAGGACAACACCGAAGACAAATCTATTTGTTGATCAGAGTGGGATTACAAGCCAGAGCATCCGCATGCAAATCCAATAACCTAACCACTGGGTGATGCCGCCTCCTCCCTATTGTGCACATTCATCACATGGCTGAGTGCACATTCATGAATAAATTATTTCACTTTGAATGCTTGTTTTATTGTAGTCAGAATAGCCTAAAATTCTGGTTATGTTATGTACCATTCCCTTTTAAGGCAGACGGAGGTATGTTGCCAAAGTGCCTCATTGCATCCAAATGGTTTGTGTTAATGGTAAGCACCCCCCATTGAAGCCCACCGCTTTGAAGATGCTTGGTACTCGATCAATGCTTCATGATTTACATAGCAAGTCTTGAGATGTAAGTCATCTTCATGTTGGAGGTACAAAACTGGGGAAGGAGGGATCTGTAGTGCTCCATTGTTCTGGGATGTCAGAGCTTCAGTATCTACCACACAAAACCTCTACTAAATATCAAACTCAAAGTCACTACTGGAACTCTCTTAGTCAAGCAATAAGATAGCCAGCATCCACAGTATATTGCTTTAGTTTCTTGGTAAAAAAAAAAAAGGTTATTAAGCCCCTTTCCAGTTTGGTAGTGAGGGCTGGAATTAAAGGAATGGGAGGATATTCATTCACTTCTACTGTTTGTGTCCTGGGACTCTGCAAGCCCATTTAAGGGACCATTTGTTATTTACTAGAGGGGTTGATGGGGGAGACTGGTGGAAAATGTTAGCCACTGCAGAAACGGAGGTCGTGGTGTAATTTATTTTTCACAGAGTGAAGTGTTGAAGTTTCAAGGAGATATGTTATTTTAAGAAAAAAAAACATACCTACAGTGTACTAATAAGAGCTTAGCGCATGCATACATATAATAAAACTATTAATTTAAAAAATAATATAGTATGAGTGGTTTTGAAATGATTCCCTAATGAAATGGAAAAAAAGTGAAAAGGGATGCATGGAAAACAAAGTTTTAGTGAGGGGGGGGGTACATGAAATCAACTAAGATGAAATAAAATAAATTGTTGGTTGATTTCTTACCCATCCCTCCTCCCATAAATAATGGTCTTTTATTCTATGTACCTGGAAACAAGATGCTCTGATTTTGGAATTTACTAGTAAAAAAAATAGCATTCTTGACATTCTGGGATTACTTCAGAGTAAAACCTAACAAGATTTCCTCTGTTTTCTTGACTGTTGTTGTCTTTACTGTAACATCCATCAGCTCCACAGGCTCTCCCACCAAGGATGAGCAAACAACTTAACCTTTACAAGTGCCTCTAACACGCTTTTATTGTTTGATTTACTATTCGTGGCAGTTGATTTTGACTTCACTGTTTTTGTAGCCTGCGAATACAGCTGTATTTGCTGGCCAATGTTTTTTTGTGGATGGCAATGATGGACGTGGATTGTGACTTGAAGAAAGAAGGCCATTTTTGATCATTTTTTCAAGATCTCACTTACCCTAAAGAAATGGTCAATGATAATTTACCATGTGTGTGGTGTTGTTCCTCCACAACACCCTGTATTCTATGCCTGAGTTTAAGACATAAGCTGAAGTAAGATTTGTGTACAGTGTTGACCCCCAAAAAATGCAAAGTTCTTTGAATATTATTTGTACTGCTGATGGGGAATGTGTAGTCATCAATACCACAGCATTCACATCAAGATTTCAACTTGCTCCTTGAGGTTCTCCTAGTTGTTCAAAGAAACACTGGGTTACCCGTGACGTTTAATAACAATTGCCTTTATTTTATAAAATTTTTCGTGTTTGTCAAGAGATTCTGTCCGCTGTGTCATAATTCCAATAAAATTCCATTATGGCTTTCTTGGCAAGCGTTAATTTGTCTTATTATTGTTGGACCAATTTCACTTCTTGCCACTTCTTAAAGGGGGGGGGGGGGTCCTACGCACGGTTCACGGACATTAAAAAGTAGAAATAACGTATCACGGTGATGAAAATTCCATGTTCACGTTTCACGGAAATTTACGAAGTAAAACATTCACAGTTCACGGATTCTAATTTCGTATTTTCACTGGTCACGAAAATTAAAGACACTTAATCCCGTATCACGCAAAAACCCCTTTCACAATGGAATCTTAACAAAATATATCGATGTGAAATTTGAACTTTCGCAGGAATGGCTCAATTCCTTATAATTTTTATATCAATTATGTGAACTCTGCAAGCTATAGTTATTCCTTATTTATTTATTTATTTTTTTCCTTTTTTCTTACGTAGACGTTGTAATTTGAGGGGTTAGTTGTATTTTCACGAAACGAAAATTGCAAACTGTTTTGCTGTCAATATAAACACTTGATAACCAAGAACAATTGGTACAATGTATGAGCCACCTGTGATGAAACTGCCTTTATCAAATTGTTAGCATATCTTGAAATATTTCATATATTCTACACATCATATCTTGTTTCGTTGAGTCAACACGGACAAATTTCTTTTTATTCTACATAAAATTTTTGACAGGTATGAAAATTGCGTCAAATAGCTCAAGAAAGAAAAACAAACGTGGATTGTTGACAGATGAATCGCGCGTATAGGAATTTTTCTATTTTTCCGTCGGAAAAAAAACTTCAATCGGGCAGTGAGGTCATTGAATCTAATGAAACCCGATCTATTTTGAGCCTTTTCATTTGCTATTTTTATTATGTACAGGCAACCACGCCCAGTTTAATAGCGCTCGTGGCGAACACGATAACAAGAACAGCTGAATGTTTGAAACAAGCCCAAATACGGGAGTTTTCTTTCAGGGAACTGTCGTGCCTGACGGAAAGCTTCTATGAATAATTGATCCACGTAATTTACTATTGTGACATCTATGCCAAACACGCTACAAGTTGAGACTTATCTTGTAAAAATGTTTTCACTAAGCTCTTAAATCGGATTAGAAATGCGACCAAATTTGGCCTCTCTACATTCGAGAAATGAGAGGAGTTCATGTAGAGAGACTGAAACTTTTCAGATAAGTTTTCGTTGCAGGTCGAGTGATCTTTTTGTCTCATGTCTGAGTGCGCGAGTTAAGAACTACAAATATTCATTTGTAATTTAAAACTAATGAAAAAGTTTGACATGTCTAACAAATTTAAAATTCTCTTTATGCAACTGTAAACATAGCTTGTCCAGACAAGAGCGATTAGTCTGGTTTCCCCGCCCATGTAACTTGATAAACAGACAACACTGATTAATCTTAATCCGTTTTTATTGCAGTTCCTGGTTCAAAGAAATTATTTACAACCGTGACATCTCGTTTTAAATTTACGTGTTGGTTTCCACTTTGGCAGGCAAGATTTTCTTGAGAAAAAGGTACCCTAGACCATACTTCGCAGGCGTGCGTTCCTCGTGTACTTTGTCCATTAGGTGCCGAGGGGAGAATGAATTATTCCCCTGAATGAATACGTCATTCATTAGGAAGCTTCGGCCACCGCACAAAAAGGAATCTTAATCCTAAAACGTTTGTCTTAATATGCTCTTTGTTTCTCTCTAAGTTCTTTACACTATGAATCGTGCGCAAATTGTGCACATAAAGAAAAAATGAATGAAAGAAAGACTTGATTGGTGCAGTTTTCGCGCGCACTCTAGACAACCTCGAACCCAGGCTGTCCATTTTCCTTCCTTTTCACCTCTTTCTTGACGAAACCGCTCGACGACACTGAAAAAGTATAGAGAAAAACTATTGTTTGAGGGAGGGTCAAGTAGATGGGGGGTCGCAGTCAGTGATGCATAAGTCCACGCGATATCTTTATCCTTCACCTATTTTGTTAGTTTTGTATCGTGCAGAGATACATAACTACCAATTTGACTATCAAGACTGTGGCAGTGTCCAGCTAGAATCTTGTTGACGCTGTTAATAAATACCACTACCGTAACTCACTTCACGAGCAAGTCCGTTTTAGGTACCACAAGGATCGGTGCTCGTCCCCACACTATTCTCTTTGTTCGCTAACGATCTAGCTGAAAGTGTGACATTAGGCTCAGTCCACTTATATATGCTGATGACAACACTGTTTATTGCATCAAACGAACTGCAGATGAAGCGGTAGCTAAGCTGAATGAAGCCTTAAACGAGTTGTACAATTGGTGTTTATTAAATCGTCTTACTCCTCATCCCACAAAAAGTGAGGCTATACTAAGAAGTTCAACTCGTGCTACAGTCCCAGTGATGTCGATCCGCATGGGCACTGATAGCATTGAGTGGGTTAATAAATCTCGGTTATTAGGCATGACTGTACTGTCGATGACAAAGTTACTTGGGTCCCTCACATGCTAGATCTTAAGAAGAGCTAATAAGAAGACCTAATAAGAAGGTCCAGATTTTTTCCAAAAGAAGTCCTCATTAATTTCTATTTTTTGTTATTTTATTCTTCTTATTATTATCATGATTTTTATTTTTATTTAAACATATTCTACATTGCTTTTCCCAAAAGCACCTGTCGTAACTAGGGGGATTACAATAATACAACTTTTAATATTACTTATACAGGCACACACACACACACACACACACACACACACACACACACACACACAAATTAACTTGGATACTACGAATATATTAATGATAATATCAAACACTGGCCACCGAGAAGCGATTAGTATTAATTTTTCTAGAAATATATGTGTCTGGCAAAGACACTTCGATCTGGTGACCTTTTTGTAGAATTAACATTTAGGGAGACTTCCGTGTCAACTGCGAATTTTAGAAGTATAGATTTTAGCCATATCTAAGGATATCTATGTATTTCGAGTTTCGGTTAGATGTAAAGCGCATGGACATCGCTTTTAAATCGATTACATACTCACTGTTTATTTTAACAATTATTTTTTTGATGAACTATTTTATCATGTATATAGCTTGTATGACGTTCATTTTTATTTTAGATGTTTAGTTTTTATTTGCACGACCCCACGAGCTGCATAGCTTTGATTTTTATCGTGCTAAAATGAAGGATGTTGTTGTTGTTGTTGTTGTTGTTGTTGTTGTGGGTATCCCCGGGGCTTGGCATTTGGCACGCAAGTCGAAAGCGCAGTCTTCACCTGCGCGACGTTAAATTCCCTCGTTCTACTGACAAAGGAAATGCTAATTTGCGTAACTCTTGAATGCGAGGCATCACGCAGTTGTTTTTGGTATCTTTCGGAAAGGCGGATTCTGATTTGTGTCCTCGGACTGAAAAAGTGGCTCAACACCTGACAACCGTGTCCCATATCTTTTTATAGAGAATTTTTGGCAATGAGGACGGCAACGGCAAAGAGAACGTCGCTTAAACATATAATGACATCGCCCTCTTATAATCACTTCGGAATTATTTCAGCTCTTTCGAATCCAGTATGTAAAGGTCTGTAAAATGTTATCCAAGAATGAAACTGGTGTGAACGTCGGTCAAGTTTGGAGGAAAAATAGTAAATCATCGTCATTTACAGACGTCAGTTTCCTTCAAGCCGTTGATTTTTGGTCATTTGACGATGTTGTTTTGCAGAGAACGACAAAGAAATGAGCCAAAATGTAAAACGCACGAGCAGAGCGATTGCTGTTGCCTTAAACCTGTTGTTTTGCGTGCCTGTTGCCGTTGTTGTCCTAAGTTGCTAATTAAAAGCTCCCTTATCTGGGGCACCTCTCATTAATTTGCCGCGAATGGCTTCGTGATCTTATGTTTTCCCCGCGAAAACTGCCGGGCAGGCAGGAGCCCATTACTATATTAATGGGCCCCTGGGGCAGGTGATTCTAAAAGTAGAAAAACGAACAGGGCTGACTCAATGAAGAGAGTATATACGGGCTCCCGGGATTTGCAATTTTTTACGTTTCTCGTCGAAAACCTACGGCTTTTCAGTTTTGGTGTATTTGTAGGTTTGCGATTTTTCCTTTGTTTGGCATCCGGTTTTCGACTTAAAAGCTACACTGAAAAGCGATTATTCGGATTTGGTATCTAAAGCAGTTTGCAGTTTTCAACAAAACTGAAGAAAATTAGCGAAAGGAGGAAGTTTCCGATGGCGTGTGACTGGTGAATTTCTAGTTTAGATCGTTTCTTTACTGCCGATTTGTTTTTCCGTTTTGACCAAGAGGGTTTAACGGTTCAAAGAAATTTTTTGGGCGCTTTGCAGTTTCTAAGAGGCCCCTGTGCACATTCCCTTCATCACAATCTTGGATTTAATGGTAACTGTTTTAATAGCAACATTCTTGGTGTAAAAGTTTGTGTTTACGAAAATTGTGTCACCAGTGGTTTTCAGCACTGAAATGAACGAATACAGTTGCGATTTCTTGATTGGTAATGTTACGAAATCATGACTAGGAAACTGAAAAAAAAAATGTCAGAGGAAAAGTGATTGAGTTTGCGATCAACAAGGAGCGTGGAGGAAAAACAATACCAAAAACGCTTTCTTTTATTTATTACTATATTGTTAATTAATTTGTCTACTCTTTAAATTAAAAAGTAGCTTAATAAAAGGTATTCCACACCTTCGATGATTTGTACACTTCTGAAGTAATCTGTAATCTATTGTCATTGCACTTCAGTGCTTAGAGAGACCCCGAGTTGCGACTAATGGGTAAACTTAATTTGAGCAGTTTTGGGACTCCGCTCACTTTCACACAACAACCAGAAAAAGTTATTTTCTCTATCTAGCGTCTGATGAATTTGTTATTTAGAGAGTTACGACCAACGGCTAACGGCAAACGGAAGGCTGCTGCCTGTCATAAAACCGTGCAAATCAAAATCTTAATAAATTTCATTGAATTTTTCGGTAAACAGCAAATTTCAGTCAGACCGTTTGCCGTTTGCCGTTTGCCGTTGGCCGTTGGCCGTTGGCCGTTGGCCGTTGGCCGTTGGCCGTAAAGGCCCGGCCAAACGATAAATGTTGGGCAATCCAACATCTTTGGTGAAACAACATTTTATCGTTTCACCGTTCGTCGTTCTCGTCACCAGAGCCCGGGGTCTTATAGCTCCGTGCGCATAACAAGAGCCTCTTCTCTCCCCCAGTCATGCGCAGGAGAGAGGATCAGAGCGCAGGGTCCCATTGAGAGCCGATTAACGCGAACCTGCAATTAAAATTAACCGAGGTTTTTATTTCGCCCCTTGAAAATGCTTTCAAGATGTCATTTTAGACTAATGGTCTTAAATTCTTAAAGTGCACCTAACCCCAAAATATTTTTTTTCGCTACAATTCATCTTTGCATGTGTTTGAAACGCATTGTGCCTATTTTTTCCCATTTTTGCCAAATCTTGACATTTTGTAGGCTTCCAAAACTTACGAAAAACTAAACATCATTTGGTACACGACCGAGTCAAAAGGGGCATGGGTCTATTCCTGATTTGACGTCTCAAACTATTTAGCATGCATGTTTGCAAAGACTTATTGGCATGTAAATCAGTTCGTGACGTCAAATCAGGAATAGACCCATGCCCCTTCTGACTCGGTCATGAACCAAATAAGGCTCAGTTTTGAAGCCTATAAAAAGTTAACATTTGGTGGAAAACAGGATAAAATTCTCAGTGTGTTTCAAACAGGAATAAAGATGTATTTTAGCGAAAAATATGTTTTGGGGCTAGGTGCACTTTAAAGCGTTTAAGCCTAGACAGCTTTCGTTGAATTCGTGGCAAGGAACATGGTAAAGAAAGTGGAAGTCACAACTGAAGGGCAACAATCTTTCGAGAAAATAGTTGTTGATTGGTAAATAGTTCATTCTAACCCAGGATTAGCTTCATCTTTCTTTGAACAACTAGGTCCTGGTGTCGAGCCCTATTGCGATAGTTTTATTGCGATAGTTTTTTCATGCAATTTTTATTGCGATAGTTACCTCATGTAATTTCAAGTGAGATGGAAATGGGTGCTCTGCAGATGTTTTGCACTCGTTCACAGAGATCAAAAGGACCTTGGACACCTCCTGACAATTACATGACATGAAATAAACTTTTAACTTAAGATGAAAATTAAAGAAGAAAATGTTCAGAAGTGTAAACGTGTCAAACCCGGGTTATTATCTTCTTCTTCTTCTTCTTGCGAATTACCACTAGAGCAACGAGTCAAGCTGCTGAAAGCTCCCACTTTTTTTTAAGTATTTAAATAGAGTCACCTATAACAATAACTGAAAGCTAACCGTTTCAAATCGGTGCTTAGACCTGAGACTGTAATATCAGAAATGCTGTTTCTCGCTGAACAGGAGCTCTCTTCAATCAGTTTTCTGTCTAATTTATAGGGTTCTTGATAACGGTATACTTGTCTCATGGAAAATATTACGTCCTGTAATTGTTAGGAGGTGTCCAAGGTCCTTCTGACCCCTTCTGATCTCGGTGAACGAGTGGCAGATGGGATCTAATGCTGATCGTTCTTTCTCTATTCCAGCATTTCTGGTAAATGCTGGAATGCCCAAGAGAGTAGCCCCAGTGTAAAGCTTGAGGGGAACACATAACCTGTCCCCTAGGGGCAGACCAATAATTGTCGTTTCTTAGTGAGATTTTTGTGATGCAAATATAATATTTGTTCTCCCCCGAGTAACATTTAACAGATGCGTTAAATTCACGGTAGTAGTTTCATTTTGCACGGCCTCGATGGGATGGTCAACATAGTTTGCCAGGGAGAAAGAAGAGCAAAGATGATAAAAGAACTTTTGGTTTCCTCGTTGTTCAACCGTACCTTAAATCCTTCAAGAATGGAATAGAAGGGAGTGAGTTTTCAGGGTAAGCGTATAACGAAGGCGCTTTGAGGCCTTGGCAAGCGAAGCGCGTTAAGTTGTCGAACACTTTATGTCACAATTTTGTGACAAGCTGTTCTTCTTTCATTCTTCTTCTTATTTCCCAGTTGTTCGAAAGCTGGAAAGTTGACCAAGGCTTTTAAGTACGGGGAAAAATAATTGAACGTCAAAATTCTTCTGAAAAAGATCTTTTCACTGGAACCGCTGGGTTTCGATGCACGCTCCCTGGTAAAGTTGATTCAACATTCTAAACTACCAACGTGAAATGAATCAATTTTGCGCAATTTTTGTTACTATCTGTCAATGACAGAAAGGAGAACTAAATAGGTGTAACATACTGTGATGAAGGTGTTTAGCTTTATTGTTCAAATATATAGCAATTAGCACTTATTGAGCCATTGTATAAATTTGCGCTCGCTAAGTACTAATATATACAGTAGGTATACCTATATTTATTAAATTCTGAAACTCGGATAATGCAATTCTAGCTTTCTCATTGGTTCACTGGACCTCGGTTATCAGCCATTATACCTGCGTTTGACCTTATATGGAAATGAATGCAGCAAATGTCGCTCAGCATAAAATTGTTCGCGGGAAGCTAAGTTTCGTCGAGAAATGAGAAATTACCAATGAGAAAGCTAGAATTGCATTATCCGAAGGTTGAGAATTTAATAAAAAAAAAAAACAATTATTCCATTCGCGTTGGATATGAGACTGGTTATAGCCAACTCCGCGCTACGCGCGTCGTTGGCTATTTACCATGTCATATCCAACGCGCGCTCTTGGAATAGTTGTTAAATGTTGTTATCCTTTAATTCGTCTACACAGTAACTTAATTACTCCGCAGCTTGATTACAGATGAGTTGATAAGGTCTGGGCTGGAAGCGTTTCTGTGCGGCTTTAGCTTTTTTATCGCTCGAGAGTTGGCACTAGAGGCAAAATTTGGAGGTCAGGAGGGGAGTGGTCGGGGGAAGAGAATTACTGCAGTATTGTGAATTATTTCTTTACCCCTACTCAAAGAAATAGATCGGCCAGTACGCAGCTATTACAACAGCCCACTCAATTGGCTCAGACAACAACAGAACTAGTCAAACAAACAACAGAAACAATGAACCTTAACCCTAAAAACAATACAGCTGCGTCCTAACCAGATCCAATGAAATTAGAGGTGGTAAACAGCTGCGTGGTATCTCGGCAAGCAAATAGACGAGACGTGGTCATCCGACTCCCGTGCTATAGCCACTGCCTTTTTTTTGTTTTAGGTCACCGTATAGGCGTTGCCCTTTTCATGCCCGGTCAAATGCGGCAAATTCGTTAAATACACGTTTTCTGGTTTTCTCAGCTATTGGTTCATATCCGCACTATTTTCAACGTTAGCATCTACCAACTGAGAAATGATCCTCACACTTGATGGACAATTTAAGCGTCTCATATGCACTTGAAAAATTCAAGTGACTCCAACGGGACTCGAACCCACGACCTCTACGATGCCGGTGCAGTGCTCTTACCAACTGAGCTATGAAGCCACACAGTTGAGAGCAGGTCAATTTGCTGTGCTCATGCGTGTTTTCCCTTGAAAGGAATGAATGAAAGAAATGACTATGAAGTGCACCTACCATAATAAACTCATAAAACAATTAGAAGTTACTTTCTTGTTTTTTTATTGGTACCAATTTAATATTTCTCATCTTCATCTCTCACAAATGGAGACAAATATTTATTTCACACGCGACGTATATCAAATGTATGAACATGGTACAGATGCCAATTCTTCCAGGTTTGGAAAAGAGTAGAATGAGGCAATCACGCCTCAAGCCTTGCTCTGGTTTACTTGCAGCCATACATGTCCATACATGTCCAATACTCTGACATAACGAGACTCATAGTATGTCACAATAGACATCACAAAGTGTCTCGTTCCTCATGTGTCACAAAACTGTTACTATTTTGTTAAGAACTAGGGTTTGGGGACACTTTGTGATGTCTATCACAAGGCATCATGAATCTCATTATGTCGGAGTATTGGACAACCCTCCTTGCAGCCCTCGACAGCAATAAACAACAGCAACAGGTGAATAGCATTTGCTCAAACTAAACAAAAACAGTTATGCTTAAGTAATTTTCACAAATGACTCGTCTCTTGGTGGGATTAAGAGGGCTTCTTAGAAATCAGACCACCATCTTGGACAAAAGTCGTTGAGGAAATACAGCACACGGACAGAGGACACACAGTACTTACCGTGTTTCTGTGTTCTGTGAACAACAGCGTTTGTTCATGGACTCCCTCTTCCCCCATCCATTGTTGGTTTAGAAAGCCCTAAATGCCAGGGTATCGTTTCAGAGCCCATGCAACAGCGGCGGGGTGGGAGGGGGAGAATTGATACCTTGCGGGGCACTGCGCAAAACAAGTATTTCTCAACAGTTTTGTCCAAGACTGCTGTTCTGGCATCACTTGTTTTTCAAAGTTGTCATTAATCGGTTTTAATTAGAGGTTAACGTATTCACAGAAAAAATAACCTTGCTGGGTTGATGATCGAAATCTGATCTGTGCTTAATGACACAGAATCTGCTATATTTTGTCACCTTTCAAACAATGACAAGATGTCAATAATTCTAAACAACCAGTTTTGCAAGTTCACCAACCGGCCAGTGTCAAATACAGAAACTAGAAAACGTTGCTGCACGTACTAACTGCAAAAACAACACAAACCAAACAGGGTACCTAGCCACAGGTCAAATAATAACGGTATCATTTCTTGCTACAAGAATGTAAAATTTCAATCCCAGTTTGAGAGTGTCTTGTAAAAAAAAAATAATAATAATTAAAAAAAAAATAAAATAAACAAATGCAATTCCTCAAAGAATTTGATGTAACTATCAGTTCATGGCTTGACAACAAAAGGTCACCTCATTACGATTAATACAATTAACTTGTTCAGCAGGAGAGAATTAAAAACCACAACAGCTTTTATGTAAACCTCCTATGACCTAGTACGTTAAATACCACGAGCGCAGACTCCTTGAATAAAATCTCTCAGTGATTTGGAGTTGATTTTCAAACCCTTCAGTCAATAATTATCTTTAAACTTTTACCTATTGACCTCCTGGAAAACACAACCCAATTATATCTCCAATTGATGGCTCAAGACATCAGGAGTCCGTTGTATTTGAGTATCCCTTGACAATGGCCATTTTACAGCTGTGTGCTCAGTGCCTTGGCCTTTCCACAAAATGCAGGGCTTAAGTGAACTTTGCTTTGAAATAGATCTCTGTGCTTTTACTGCGTAAAGAGACTGCACCCCTTTATAATGTAACGCATCACAATTCTTTTGTTGAGTGATTACTGAAATATTGCATTCCGGTATTTAAACTACTGACTCAACAAAATAATAATTATTTTGTCTAGTGACTCATTGTGATGCATTACGTCAGAAGGATAAGGCCTATTAAAAGTTACTGGACTCTTATGGCATAAGCAATGATGTTTTTATCAAAACAACGTCCTTCCACATAAAGTAAGATTGAATGCCCACAAGTTAAACGCATCTACAGCAATATGCACTGGACAATCAATTGGTTTTTCTTGCGCTGATCCGCTGCATGGCAATTTATTGGGAGGATAGCATTATCCACCTTTCGAACAATCGAGGCCGAGTACTAGTGGTGTGGGGCCAGGCAATAGACCTCTTTAGCTTGTACATTTTGTTTTCCCAATTCAAACCGCGTGATATTCTCAAGGGATTTTTGTTTTTGTATTTTCAAAAATTATGCATACATATGCACATGCATAAAAAGAAATTTGAAAGAAACTGTTCCCTAGAGTATCATCACGTGGTCTGAAATGGGAAAACAAAATGTACAAGCTAAAGAGGTCTATTGAGTAGACAGCTGTAAAATTGACATTTTTTGGTCAAAGTTCACTCCTTAGACTATCAACAAGTGCAAACGATTGCCACTATCACACCACAGTGCAGGCTGCGTTATGAAGTGACACACCGAAATAATCCATTTCATTAAGTTTGTGTTCATCCTGAGCTGCTGTTCATGATGCCTGTTTGATAAATGTAGCACCAATAATTTGTACACCAAAAACTGTCAGCGAAACCCAGGGATTTGCACATTGGCCTTATAGAAGAAAAACGATAATATCATAATATTAACAATGTAATATAAATCTGATGCTATACAATCTTAATATCTTGCTCAAACAGTACTTGTCGCAACAGATGTGTAGGCAGGGGAAGTTTCATGGCATTCCTTGTTTTGTCTGTTTTAAGATAGTTTCTGATTGCCGCTGAACACTGAAGCTGTAGTGAACGCGGCCTTCTTTGGATGCTTTCCATCCAGTCTCTAAGTCTTGAATCTGTGACAAATCTTTCTGCCGTGAGTCCAAGACAATTTTTGGTCCACAAGTTTGCATTAGCCTGTATAAGTCTTTTAATACACAATGCATGACTGTGTCTTGCAGCGAGATGCAACGGTGTGTCATTGTATGATGTCCCTTGTGTGACGCAAACAGTCGTGGCATTCACATCACCTCCGTATCTGCAGGGGAAAAAAGTAATGCCATAAATTACAAGCCTGCAATTCATGGATGACATTGATTTTTACTTAAAGTGATACTAGGCTCGTGCCCATCGACAAGCCCAGTTGATGAAACAAAAAAGACACTAATCCATTTTGCACAAACTACAACAGGTTTCTTACACTCTATTACATACAAGTGCATTTCTGTTTTGCCTGTTACAGCTGAATCTCTCCTTGAAGACACCTCTCATAAGAGGATACCAGTCTGAGGGAAATCATGGGAATTTCTCCACCCAAACTCTACACACGGTAAGCTCCTGTAAGCAGACTTTCTCTCTTAAATGAACACCTATGCTCTGTCTGAAAGGTACACACCCAATTATATAAATGGAAATTTTGAGTGTTTGACTACTTTTCATTATGACAAAGACAACACAAAAATTCACAAATGGCCGTCAAGTGTCCTTCAACAGGCAAGTCTTTACTGCTTGGAAACCCCAGATTTTCTGGGCATTTCTCCAATAACCCACTGTTGTTTGCAGGCCCTCGCATAACAAGCACTTGAAGACACAATACAAACAAGAACCAGATGTAAGTTGTTTCATGCAAGGAATAAGTGTGTACAATTAACACAAGGCATTCCTCAATTTCAGTGAACAAATGCGTATGAACTGTGTTTATTTACTACAAAATCAAGTGCCTTGTAGCCAGTCAATCCTCAAATACAGGGCACAAACCAAAAAGGGAAGAAACCAGCCGCATTGGAAGAAATACTTGGATTGCTTGGAAGAAACCCTCCACATTGGTGAGTTAAATACAATACTTAAACCGTTTTACTGTGCAAGACGAAAATAATTGAAGGGGTGCCTGGAAAAAAGCCCTAATTGACTTGTGATAAATTGTTCGATTCTCCTTCGAAATTGTTTTTGTATTCACTTGTATAGGAAAACGAGAATTTGTCCTTAGATCAAAAGTCACTTAGAGCCTTATTCCACGCACCCCTTCAATTATTAACTACATTCTCTTCAATTCTAACTGTCCTACTGGAAAACAAGAAAACACATTTTCAGTGTTCCTGTAACTTTGGCAAAACTGATCCTTTTGGCTTTTGTGGATCAAAAACAAAAAAAGCTGTTTGCACTGAAGCCAGGAAATTCAATGATTCTTTGAAAACCATACTAACAGTTATATCACCTTCTATGTGGAATGTACACATGTACCAAACAGGGTGAAAAAAAAAAAAAAAAAGATTAATATAAGTTTTGTTAAATGCATGAAAGTGGTTAACAGAAGAAAACCAGTTTGCCAAGAGCAGTCTAGCATTGCAATCCATTGTTGTCATGTAATTTCTCATGTACAAGAGTTCAGTTCAGCTACACAGACCTTGCCAGATGGTCTACCTCCTGCAGGGCCCTACTAACTCCAATTTTCAATCATGTTAAATCACTTGTTTGATAAGTTTTAATGCGTACCCCCAGCACTTTACACCGTACTATGAAAACTTACATCTAAAGTTATTAAGGACATTTTACTGCAATTTTTTGGTGATGAGTAAATTCAAAGACCCCTTCTTTGAACAAGGAATCTTCACATTTGAAATTCAAAGTGGTTTCTTAGTACACTGCCAACTTCTGCAGCAACGAAAACAAAATAGCAATCATTTTCGTTTGAATGGTCTGGCTTTGGGACTCTTAATTTACCGACTGACTCAAACAGAACCAATCTTTACAATCTTTGGTGCTTGGAATAAGCAGCACCACTGAAAAGTAAGGTTCACTGGCCTTCTTTACATTGAATGGTCACACATTTAGGTCACTTGAGGGTTTCACTCACAGACTAAAAATATGAACCACCTTGTACCTTGTAAAGTGTAATAAACATCACACCAGGGAGAACTATATGGTGCAGTAGCATTCATGAGAGTGGTTTGTCTTGTGATTTCAACTACATACTCAGAAAAACACTGAAGATAAGCAATGCTGAGTAACTTTGATTCTTATTTTCAATGTTTACCCTTCTCAGTTTCACCAAGAATCAAACCATGGAATCATTTCATGTGATTAAGGGACTGAGTATACACATGTGAGAAAGACAAAACAGTTAGAGTCCTTTGAAAACAAAGGATCATCATTGCTAAATTTAAGGCTCCAAAATAATGATTTATATTGAATAGACAAAGGAATTTCACACGTTAGCGAGCAAGGATAAAGAATAAAATAACCAAAATGTTTGGGCAAAATAATTGCATGATACTGGGCTATTGAAACAATATAGATAAGAGGCTTAATGTCTACATTCCAACATGTACTGTGTAGTCAGGCACAGTTGTGGAACTCAGAAGTTGATGTTATCTTTCTAAATTTGTAAATCTGCCAATTACATGTTTCAAATAAAAGACGAAGACAGACATCCATGTATGACATACACTAAGTTTTCTGTTAGATTCTTATGAGATTATTAAGTTTCAGCAAGTTCCTGACAGGTTTTTCATATTTCAGGATACAAGGCAGAGCTTAAGATCACCAAACAGGTATCTTTAATGGCAGAACAACATTGCATTTTGTGAGCTTCTTAAAAGATTATTCATTTTTAATCAAAGAAAACAGCTTGGAAGTTCACAGAGCAATTTTTTGGCTACCTCACAGCACCTCATAATGCAAATCTGGTCTTGACATCACATCCAAGGTTTTGTCGTTCACCATTTCAACACCACTTTAAATTTACATATGAATTAGATGAATCAGGTTTTCTTCACATTCTACATTCTTAGAAGATTATTAATTTTGCAACAAACAAAACGGCTCACGAATCACAAAAGCATGCATTTTAGCATGCACCATGCACATGAAACCTGTTAAAACTGTTCTTTGAAGGACAAAGAATTCAAATTTAATCAGTTTCATCAAACATCAACAGAAAATGCCAGACAAAAGTTAGCAAAAATGTGAATTGATAAAATACTGTGGAAATCATTGATAAGCACATCAAGGGGCCTTAAAACATCCTGTTATTTGGTAATAGGGTTTTGATAATGTGGTTGTGCTGCAAAGAATTTCACCACTGTAAGAACTTAATTGCAAAATCCACTTTTCTCTTGGGTCAAGGGCAGCTGCATGCATCAACCTCCCCTACAACATCTTAATGCAATAGCTATCCCACCCACCATGTAAATCTGCCAGGGGTGGAGAGGGCGTGGACCATTACAAAGATGGCACTAGCACAGCCCCACCGGGGTGAAGAGGGAAGACAACCATTTTAAGGATGTAAAGTGGTGGAGACAACAAAACAACAAAGTCGGCAAATTTCAGATTGCCAGTCTGGGATGGTAGCTATTAGATCCTCTATCCACTAACTAGCAACATGCTACATGCTACATGCTACATGATAAATCATCACCAACCGACCTCAAGCCTATACTCAACAGACAACTTATTATTTTAGGTGACTGAATTATTGGCCCTGGCCACCAACAGTCATCTAAGCCAGTCAATATGATCTTGAGACTACTTAATGTAAATTCATTTGACAATTTTGCTGCCAAAGTGCTTAGAAACATTCAACGGGAATGATATTTGTGTCCGAAAGGTCCAGAACTTACAGACACTGGCGCTGTCTCAAGTGAATGTAGCGTAAAGCTATAAATTAAACCAACTGTTTTTTATGCTAGAACCTCCCAAGATTGGGAGTATAGAATTTGAGTACCCATCTATAACTATTTCACTTCCCAAACTAAATGACCGAAGGATAATTATTTCACTAAATTCACAAAGGTAACCTTACTTTAATAAGTACCCATACTCTGGTGAAAAGTATATGGATCAAAATATTTAGTAACAGCAACTTGATCACTCAATTACATCTGTGACTGTAGAGTAGAGACTTGTCAACCACTTAAGAAAAGATCCCTTCAGCACTTAAGTGCAGGCAGAAAAATGAAGGAACACTTTCAGATGATTGACCTTGCCACCGTTTTTTTTAGAATAAAGATCCAGACGTTATTGACAGTACTGTTCCTGCCTTTTGAATTTATGGTTTGATAAATTACTAAATTCTTAGCATATACCTGATCAGAGCTTCAACACAAGACGTCCTTCCATACAGAGCAGCAGAGTGCATTGCTGTCCAACCCTCTGCAGTCTTGGAATTGACATCAGCGCCCTGCCGGAGAAGAGCTTCTAAGCAGGCTAGATGTCCATATTCTGCTGCATGGTGAAGGGGTACTTGGAGAATCTGAACAAATTATATAAAAAGCGATGATCAAGCAATTATGGCAGGTCTTGAATATCCAAAATAAATAGAAAAAGAAATGCAACCTGTTCAATAATCAATTACACAACTACATGTACTTATTTTAAAATGAAAATGATGTCAGCAGGAAAGACACTAAAAGACTCCCGGTACAGCAAAAATGTTATTCCCACTGTGAAAAAAACAGGAAGAATGACAAAACTAGGAAAGAGAATTGAGCTTAGCCAGAATAATTTCAACCCCGGAGATCCTAGGGTTATCCTTAGCTAACTTCATTTTTATTCATTAAAACAGCAACAAAGAGATTTCACGTAAGGAAAGAAACATAACTTTGTTCACATTCTCTAGGCATTTGACATGACGGATAAGAGAATATACTGCAAAACATAGTGTTTAAGCTCCGCTGGCCTTGACTCAGAATGTTTTCTTAACAGAAGGCAAACTAAAAGATAATGGCCAGTTGACTGGGTAATAAAAAGGAAGCTATCAATTAAGTCTGTAAAAGAGTAGTCACTTCCTGTTAAAAGGCAAAAATAGGACTCAGTAAGGGGCCAAGCAAAGCTATCCTTGAGAGTAGATTGGTTAAAAAATGCAGTTAAATAAACACACAAATCATTAAACATCAACAGATCACAGCTTAAGGGATTAAATTGTTAAAGCTGATAATAATGTCTGAAACTCAGCGATCAATTGAGGGGTTAATGGGTTAACCATACTCATATATGACATTTCACAGCAGAGTGCATTTTGCGCAGTTGAAAACAAACTTAATAGTCATGCAAACGCACTGTCCTAAAATGGAAAGTCAGGTATGACCCTTGAGAGGTTAAGAGAGACAAAATAGATGGCTGAATGAAGACAGCAATGAACACTTTGTGCTTTATGCCTTTCAACGAGGGCCTTTCTACCACTGAGAGCTGTTGGTTTAAGTGGCAGATACAGGAAAAGACTTCCTATAACATAGGTATCTGTCTAAGAGGTCTATTGTATATGGTGCTGGGAATCCAATGAACATAAACACTCAAGAATTAGTTCCCAAAATGGTTTCTAACCACAAACTTAGAAATTATACAAAAATGACTGCCATTCGTTCTCATTCTAAACACTATAGTCAACTTGGACATTTTACATTGTGGCGACCTCATAAAAGTTTGTCTGTTGAGCAGTACTTTTATAAACAACACATTACTTAAACGTACTTAAAGGACACAAAATTAAGACCGCAAGTTGTACATTAGAGAAAAACTTTGTAATAAATTGAAACTAATAAACTGTCCACTGCCCAGCAATAGTAAAATGCAAAATTATGAGGGACACTTCAACTCCCGAGCAGCAGCTAAAATTATGCACTCATGCCTATTGTCCTCACTCATCTGAAACCCAATCTTATACTTTCATATTAAGTATACATGAAACCATTTTACCACCACTACGCATTTATAAAAAAACTAATGGTTTAGAACATGACCTAAAATGGTTTGAATTGGGTGAAAGTGCTTGACATACTTTTTCAGGTCAACTAGTGAAACAGCAACCCGTGGATAATTTGTTGGCTATGCTGTGCAAGAAACTCTGCTGGCTTGTCCTATTATGGTTGAGCCTCAAAGTTTAAGCAAAAGAAAAACTGGCAAATACTTCATGCTATTTGTTCCTACTCCTAAATGTCTGTGTACAGCCAGACCAAACATACAGTGTTGATTCATTTCCATCATTCTGCATTGGTAAACACACTTACTTTTGAATTGCAGTGATTATTGGTTTATTTTGTAAGAGCCACAGAGACCTTTTGCACAATTAAAGCAGTCAACTTTAACTATGAAGCTCAATGGGTAACATAATTTTTGTATATTAATATTTTGAAAATTTGTCTTTTTAGAGAAAAGTATTAGCAGGTTACATAACAGCTTTCATTATAAATTCTGAAATAACTTTATTTACTCTCATGTGAAAATCCTATTCTACGGTTAACAATTTGCATATGCTATAAGAAGGTTCAGAAAGGATGAGTGTCAAAATTGCAATTGAAATGTGACAACTAAATGATATGTTAAGGATAGTCAAGGGAATCTCCATAACCACTGACAACTGTAGAGCTCACTATTAAACAAATTTAATTTCATAGCATGAGAAGGTGTTTGTGGCAATTAACTCATTGTGTTAAGCAAGAGAGAAAATTAATATCACCCCAGGGAAGTTTAAGTAGGTTAGCCTTGTCAAGAGAGAAAAAAAAAACACAACTTCTTCAACTGAGATAATGAAGAGGTGCATGTACTTTGAAGCTTTGAAGAACATATACAGGAATCAGAGATGCAGCTGTCTTAGGCTCTGCTGCTTGGCAAACCAGCTGCAAAACTGGCAGATGGTTCTGGAATAAAAAGCCCACCCTGAACTTGACTCATCATAGCACATGGTCAGGATTAAATACCGTGAAAATTCTTAAACAAGAAAGATGCATTCAAAACAAGCCAATCTCGGCAGAGTTTGGTTTTGTCCCAACGGCAATATCAATCTCAGTTAAAGATAAGACCTTAAGAACCCTGAAATATTAAAATCCTGAGAGCGAATGGCTAGGTGTGGGCAGTCATTGATTTTTAAGGAGGCCAATGTCTTTGGGGCTGAAAAGTTACACTGATTTTTTTTTTTCCAATCTTGGTTACCTCTTAATGTTCAAAATAACATATCACCTTGTTACTAAATTTGAGCTTCCAGCTCAGACAAACCTATCAGTAATATATAGTTAAGGCATAAAAGGCAGGTCGAGCTGTCTGGGGGGCTGCATTTTTGAGATAATTTGGACGCTCTGTGAGATAAGGGGAGTCATACGCTATAGCAGGCAAATTTATTATCTCTCTCGAGATAACGATCTTCCCGTCCCTTTGGATGACTGTGAAAATCTTGAAGTCTGACTCTTCATGCCTCAATCACCTTCTGTCCCTTTCTGTACACGAAACGAAACGAAACCTATCTGTAATGCACACCGCCATGCCCGAAATAGATAACAGCGATGGACGAAAAACGGCAATATCACTACTTGAACGCCCTTGTCACAACTATTAGACATAAAAAACCGCCTTTGGCTGAAAATAATCTACTACACCGACCCCACCTTTGCTGAAAATTTTTTGGCCCTAAATCAACCGGAGAAAGCAAGATTTTCGAACTTTCAACACTATGCGAAAATCCGGGCCTAAGAATCGAACCCCAACACGTAGTACAGGAAAACAACATGAATGTACATTTCAAATCCATTTTGACAGCAGAAATTTAAGACAGATGTCATGCGACGAAAGACGCTTGAGATTCAACAGAATACAATTGGCTCGCATCCATTAATCAAAAATATGACAGAATGCGTCGAATACTGAAGGAAAAGCCATAAAATGTAAGTATAAATAACAGAACGTCGCCCTCTCGAGTTTCGGCTCGCATCATGAGATGCTTACATCAGACGAAACGACTTCGATCGAAATTAACAACGATCTCCTGGATTTTCCCACAGTATGAACGCAGATTTGTAAATTCTCCGACGTCAGTAGGTCCAGAGAAAATAATCTAAAGCCTATTATAAGTTTTTGCGGAACCTAGAAATGACGGATTATATTTAGTACTATTTGTCACAGGACACAATGAAACTCCAATACGGACAGACTTTGTGGAGACAACATTGGTCTCTTTACGACTTCCAGACTCAAAATAGGGATAAATGTTGATTAAAAGCTATGCATGAAAAAAGCGAAGTGTTTTTTCATTTAAAGAAGAGGAAAATGCATTTCAACAAGACGGCTCGAGGAAATGCAAGACTATTCGGTCAAAAAATTAATTACAACACGACGTCAATTTTGTTTTCAATAAATGATTTGAGCCCGTGGGGAAAGCGAGATCTGAGATTTTTTGAAATGGCAAGAAGCTTTTCTCCTGTTTTTGGCCTGCTGAGGGGCCGAATACCAAGAGATTTTTACGTCTCCTGTGGAGAATACGACCTTTTCAAAACATAAACAGGAGTTCTGTAACTGCAATTAAAATTATAGGGTTACCAGATTACGGCCAAGAACTCGAAATCTCTAAATCACGGAAACAGCCTGGCATATGCTCGCTCGATAGACACTTTCATCGACGAGAAGTGTGTGTTATTGCTGTTAGGATCAATGAGGTAGGTTAAGTTCCCCTTACGCTTACAAGATTTCGCAATTTTCAGAAGTTAGCTCACATCGGCAAAGAACATGTTCTCCTTTTAAAATTTATAGCTTTGACGGCCTCCCCCCAGCTGAGAAGTTCGCACACAAAAAGTATCAGCGAGCTAATAAAATTGAGTGCAGATGCAGTAGTCTGCAAGAATCTAGTATCTACAGCAAAATAAATCACAGTGGCTCAATAAACGAAAACGCACTGAAGATATAGATCGGGTATTCTGAGCTTTCTTACCCTCCAAGATGGCACCAAAGGTGGATCCACTTCGGCTTTGTAATAGAGCAAAAGTTCAACGCACATTGTATGTCCATGTCGCACTGCTGTATGCAAAGGTCTCCAGCCACCATTTGCGGTGGCATTTACATTAGCCCCATGTTGCAAAAGAACTTCTAAACAGTCCCTGTGTCCGTTCCTTGCCGCATAATGTAACGCTGTCCATTGACTGCGCGTAGCGGCGTTCACGTCTGCCCCATGGTTTATAAGCGCTATCAAACAATCCACGAAGCCTTGTTCCGCCGCTTCGTGCAGAGGAGTTAAGCCGTCATACGTCGCTATATTTACATTTGCGCGATAGTTCAGAAGAATTTCCACGCATCTAAACTGACCGTGCCTCACAGCTTCGTGGAGTGCCGTTTTCCCGTACTTATGGCAACCATCGATCGGAGCGCCAGCTTTTAGCAGCTCGCGAAGGTCTTTCTTAGAGCCTTTGTAGGCGGCTCGTTTCAATTTACACACCAAAACTTCAGGGCTGACTTCAAGTTCACGCCTTGAACAAGGAGCGTTGCCCATCGTTATGGCTTTCAGATACGTGATGAACAAGAAAAGCTTCACCTTTATGCCAGCGACATTCTGTCTGTCTAGACCTTATTACTACGCCAATTTGTTGGCTTTCAGTTTCTCAGGAGTACATTCAGGTGGAACAATTTGGCATCTTACCGGGGAGGAGACGGTCAAACCCTCTTTTACAACATAAACAAATGCTTCCTGTCAAATCTGGAAACCAATGACCAATATCATAAATCAGATTTTTTATTCCTCACTTTTCTCGCTCCCTCTGTCTTTGAAATCAGAAATTGTCCAACCATTGGAAGATTTTTAATTGAGTTTTCTTTTTTGAGACACCTTTTATTCTTGGTGGAGAGGGTGCGATGAAAAGCTTGCTCTGAGGACGGGGAGGGTGTTTGCATAATAAAGGAGCGCGAAAATTGCCAGTTATGATCCTCCGGAACTGTCGCTTTTTTTACATCTAAGATATTCTTTTGGGTCATTGCGAATCATTCTCACTGATAAATGAGTTGCTCGCGCCCGAAAGGCGATCTGTTATCGTCAGCTTTTCATGTAAATATTGCGTGAAATTACCCCACCCCAATGCTGTTCTTATCCCTTTGTGGCCGCGACCGCCGACCTTTGATAGGTTGTTCATCGTGTTTTGTCAAAGATGGCGCCCGAGGACATTCGATAGCAGGGCAAACAAAGAGAAACAGGGATTTATCTTATTCTTGTTGACTCACAGGTCCACCGAAAGTATGACGAAAATGAAAGATGCTTCTCTTGATAAGCTGGTTGGAAAGTATCGAAACAGACGGGTATTAATATTTTGCTAATTGAAACAATGGTTTCGCGATTTGCGACCATTCAAATGCTTGGTGTGCGCAATTTTCGGCGTTTCAGAGCGGACCCACCGTACGTACTGTAGTTTCTAAGCACTTCACGCAAATGTGTCTTTGGTATAAATATTAGATCAGTTGTAGACAAAGCTTTGGTATTTGTTCGTTCGGCTTCCTTTTCAAGGACGTGTTCTAAGCCTTGGGGTCAATTACCCATTCTTCAGGAGGCGCCAGCGTTTCTGTGCTTAAAATTTATTCGCCCTCGAATGGCGGCACACGTGCGTAAGGAAATTACTTCGTAATTGCTGTTGTAGTCGGTTCCTCTTTTCTGTCGCATACCTCGAGGCAAAGAACGAAGGCGTTTGACGTGCTTCCTATGATTTGGCAGAAAACTCATCTTTTGCCGGCAAATCGGTGAAATTGGCAAGTGAAATGTTGATCGCAGAAAATGTATGAACCGTGAAACGGATGGATTTCGGCCAACAGTTGGAAGCCTTTAATTGGTCCAGTGTTTTTCCGCGAATTGATGCGTAACATTTCAACTCTTTGCTTGTTTAAAACCAATTCGTCGCTAATGAGTTTAAAATTTATGTGAAGTAGAATTTAGTTTCGATAGAGCCGATAAAATTTAGTAAAATTGTTGTTAAACGAGCCCGCCAAACTCTCAAAAGCTTTTACAGACAGACGAAGTACGGGCGATGAACTTGTAAAATGTTCACCACCACTTTTTAATGATTACTCGAGATATGTACTTGACGCATGAACAAAACGGCATCGGTGGACTTATTGTTGTCCAATTTCGCCTAAGCATGTGATGGCCAATCCCTTACTAATCTTACAGCGAACGTGACAATTTGTAACAGTTGAAATATTGGCAAATGCAGCTAAGAGACTTGTGTAAATTTAAACCCGTCAAATGATAGTCATCCTGTCTAAGTTGTAGAGACAGGGAGTCTTGCGGGAAGTTCGTAAGTGCATGCCCTGCAGAAAACTTTCATATTTCTATTGTAATCAGACTTCAGTCTTGTTATATAAGACGAATGCTTTGGAGTTTTCAGCCCGGCTGAAGCGTGCTATAAATGGTATATGAAGCAGAGACTTGAAGACAATATTTATAATATGTATATATTTTTTTCCGACTTGTTGCATTTTAGTGCTGCATATTGGTATCATAAGGGAAATTAGAATGCACACCACCGCCAAGGAGTCTTGAGAGCTAGAGTCGATGTCAAATTCACAATTGAATGACCTTCGTCTAACTTTAAGTGAAGTGCGTACGCGTGTAGAAATGGGACACACCGTCAAGACTTCGATCCATTGTGGCAAGCAGTGAATCAGTGAAGATTACAACCAAGAAATTCAACAAGTGATGTGCAAATCTGGGATGAAAAACTAGCGGCAACTCGGATGAAAAATCGTTGAATTCAAAATATACACACCATTTTAAAAATCGTAGAACTTTTTTGCCTCATTTTATCACTCTCGTGGCGAGTTGTTCAATATAGTCACAATGTTTGAGGAGTTTTTACAGTAGTAACTATGGCTTTTTAAAGTAAATGTCATTAAATTTGAACAAAACAACTTGCCTTACCCTAAGGCCAAGTTTTTCAAGTGATCTAGGGTAAGGGAAAATGGCACTTCAGCGCAACCCTCTCGCTATGGAGCGGTTTTAGAACTTGCTAATTAATAGACGCCAATAGCAGGTCAAGAACTTCGTGAACACAAGCACCTAACTTGTGTGGGCCTAAATTTGAGTTTTCGGTTAAAATCTCAACTTAAGCGCCGGCCAAACGATCAAACATTTTTGTCCAACATCGTGCGCGAGTTGTGTTGGCCCGGGGTGGCCAAAGGATCAAACATTTGTTTGCAACACAAAATGTTAGTTGAAAAGTGGAGACCGTATAATGTTCAGACAGACGGCTAAACGGCCTTGATCGAGAATGTTTCATCGTTCAGCCCAGCCTAACGCTGAATTCAAAATGCTACGGCAACAGAGCTCCAGGTTTATGGTCTCAATCTGCCAACACTAAAAATCCCCAAGGATTCGGTTTCCGAGCAACCAAGGAATAAAAAACTTTACTGGAGTTCAGTATCCAACGTTGCTTATACCTTACTTGTGTTGACGTGGGAACTTGTTTTTTCAATTTCAGTTGAATAAAACCGATTGCTTTGAAAACTCGTTTAGAATTCGGTACGGTATTTTTATTGACCATACGTCTAAACAATCCCCAGAAAAGAATTAATATGGTATTTTTAACTGAGATTTATTCGTATCAATATTCCTTCGTGAAAGATTGGAAATTATAATTTTTTGAATTTCTGCTAATTAAAAATATTGAACTGGTAAAAAAGTAAGAATATTTGCTAGGAATTCAAGATGACGAAACGTTTTTCATAAGTTCACGTAACTGCCTGTTCTGTGTATCTTTTAACAAAAGTCACTCGAAGAACCGTACAAGTTGGAGTAAATCCTGTTATTTTTTGTGAAGCAAATAAACGCGAATGCCCTTTTATAGCCTCACGAAACTAAATTGGTCTGACTTTCCACTGGAAAAAAAATTCAGATTTACAATGCCCGTTAACATAAAAGTAGAAACAACGCTTTTGTCTTAGTCATAAACCGAGAAGGCATGTAATTATGGAGTAATAACTTTTTTCTTTTTTTTTTTGCAATTATGTCACAAGATCAGTTACCCGAGCTTGGTGGCACCCCCTTAAGTAGTTCAATTCATTAACCGAGACGCGAAGCACACTTTGTGAATAAGAAATTAGCTCGTTTATTGTACTTGACACGAGCAGATGGTTT
Organism: Astreopora myriophthalma; assembly: GCA_014634185.1. NCBI lineage: Eukaryota > Metazoa > Cnidaria > Anthozoa > Scleractinia > Acroporidae > Astreopora > Astreopora myriophthalma. The sequence continues at coordinate 1,365,837 of BLFK01000976.1, read as the reverse complement.
TAAGGCTACTTTAGGTCTAGAAGGTAGTCTGTGTTTTGATGCTACAGCTATAGCATGTTCTGACTCATTAGCTAAACGCTTTCTTGTGATAAAAGAAGTGCACCTGAAATTCAAGTAAAACCGTCTACTAGAAGTCCGTTGCCCCGGGTAACATTAGATATTTCCTAGCCTATTTTTCTGCACTTACTCACGGCAACAGTCGGTGTATAAGATGAACTGTGATCCGCTACGACAATTTCTCGCTATCTTTTGACTTAGGGACGTACACAGCACAGCGTGAGAAAGCGGCTCTATAGCAAAACACTGTTGCGAGGGTAACTTTTTCGGGCAACATGCTCCTCCCGCTGTACACTGCAAATGCACGGAGTCTTTATTCGCAACTCCCCCTCCCTAGGGAAACTGAATGTTTCAATTTCGTTAAGTTGATTCCACCTTCATTTTATTAAGTCAGTAAAGCCGGTAAGGCATCACATCGGTTGAATATGTGCCTATTTTCCAATATCCTTCAAATCGGTATGAACAAAATTGGGTCTGAAATCACCTTTGAAAACGCGGGGATATGTTTGGATCCTCTAGTTGCCTTGACGTGGTTCCGGCCGCGAACGAAACATCGTGGCAATATCCGACGTTCGATATATCAATATTCAGACTCCGTGGCTTTCAGAAAAGATTCCATTCCTTCTTGGTTTCTTAGCTTGTTTTTGTTTTCTCGTAATTCTCGGTAGAGCCTTCAGTATAAAGGAATATTGATATTTGCCATCGAAGTCATGTTAGAATGTTGATACATGGAACGTGGGCTACCATCAAGTGTTAGCAGGTGGTCCAGTGACTTGTGAAAGCTTATTTATGATTATTTCCAATACCAAGTCTCTAGACATGGTGTAAGACGAACTGTGTTCTGCGGGTCAGTTTTCATCCGGAAAACGAATCAGTTTCATGAAAGTGTATGGACTTATTTCTGTCTTTTTTTCCCGTACTGTATTTAATTACAGTCCGTAAAAAAATTACAAGCATATTTAGTAAGTATTGGTTACTCCGTTTCAAACTGGGTTACAATGGGATCTGCGGAATGGACCTTTCGGGGCGCGCAAACAGTGGAGTCCGACAGTGTTGGGTGTCGTGATATGGGAAGGGGAAGGCATGGGATCGCCTTGCTCCATTACCAGTCAGTCGTAAATGTAGACAAAAATGAACATAACCTCGGAACATTCGCCTTTGTTTCATTGACTTTTAGATAAGATTGTTTCATTTTTTTCAGTTCCGACTTGAAAACCACGGCAGAGTAAAGTCACTGCTTTCCGGTGGCTTTCAATTAATTTCCTTTTTCCATATTGCCCGGCCGTCTGTCTAGCCCACGGTCTACAGAAACGTATCCGAGCCTTACTTACATCCGCTTGACGTTATCAGACAATGTTTATAGTTTAGCTAGGAGGTTATCCTACGATAGCACTTTGCGAATTTAATATTGCACTGCTCATAACTTTGCACGCTCATGGATGAGGACTTAGGAATTCTGATTGTAAGGAAGTTAGTGCACGCCAAAAGTGGTGCGCGAGCGATTTCTGTTAAATCGCGCGGGGAAGCAGAAACGGCTAAATGTGGCTCACAATAAATGCCTTTTCAATGCAAGGTGTCCCCTATTTTGCTTTATTTGTTTATCTCATAGTCGTGAAGAGAATCTGCGCGGCGACGTCTAAATATTTCCAGTCCTTTCCAAGCTCAAGTCAGACAGACTTTCGTAACCGCACAGACGAACAGGCTGAACATTCATCTATCCGAAAAGCCTATTTTTCCCTGAAGGGGAGACAGCAATTTTAAATATTTACTTGAATCATTGGCTACGCAAATCAACAGAGAATCCTTTGCCCCAAAGGCCTCTTTTTGGTGTAGTTTTGTACCAGGCTGAGTCCTAATTCCTAAGCCGAACTTTTTTCATTCATGTCGCTTTTCCTTTCATATTACGAATTGCTCAAACACCTATACTGTACCTTTCTTTAACACGTAAGTTTAAAAACGCCCGAGTGTGGGAAAATTTTGGGTTGTCCAGACTTGGCCTCGGTTGTTCAAAAGGTGGATAACGCTACCCACCGGATAAATCGCTATCCAGCGGATAAACAGAGGCAAACCCAATTGACATACCCGATGGATAGCGCTATCCATCCTGAGAACAACTGGGACGGGGACCTGCGAAGAAGACTGGGTATTAATTTTGATTTTCAGGACATTTTGTGGTACGTTACAAAAAGTACCACAAGAAGTTTAGACGCTCGAAAATTGTTGGAAATGTAGTGATTGGTGATTTGTGTGGTTCGGTTATATCGATGATGATAGGGATTGATTCTGACAGCAACAAGCCTCAGGTTATTTTTTTTAGTCTTCTACTGAAACTTTCTCGTTGTGTCTTTTTAAAATCGGTCAATCTGTTGACTTTTAAATTCGATTGCCATTAGATAGAAACAAATTTAATTAACCCTGCCTGCGATGATCCAGGGCATTATTTTGGACTTGGTTGCCCGTTAAGCTTAACTGTTTTCTAGATTCTTTCAGATCTTAACCTTTGTAGAATCCTATAATCGTTATTATAGAATGGTTCTGGAAAACCCGGAAACTCACTTTTAAGGTTTTCATTTCTAATTTCTGTAAAAGCTTTTTTCATTTGTCGTCGACCTTAGAGCTGCTATGTTTGAGTTTAGGGTACCAATAATCGCATTTGGCATTTTAATGATTAAAAAACTGACTTGACTGTACTCTGGGGACCATGCTGGGAAAGATTTCCGTACAGCTCCCGACATTAATTATACATGCATATTCCTACTAACCCTCTTCCAAAAAGAACGAGTGTGAATAGAGTTTTGCTAGGAATATGCACGCATAATGAAGTTAGGACCTGTACGGAAATCTTGCCCCATGGTGTTTATAAGTGTTTTATATTTTTTGTTAAGCAGTCTTCGTTAGATTTCAAAATGTCAATATTCTGTTTAGAATCATTGATGCTATTGGTGTACTTAGTACTGACTGAACATCAGAAGCTAAGAAATAATATTTCTTTACTCTTATATCTACCACATTTAAATTTTAGGTTAATCAAAAGCAATAGTGTGTTTGTTGCCAAAGTAAGGGTGTAATCCTCTAGGAATATTGTTTATTCCTATTTTGAATTTGTCACTTTCATTTCATTCCAGCACACAAATGAGAAGTCGAAACATTTCCAAATTTCATTTCAATCTGGCTTCAGGGGGCGAGTAACCACACTATAGAGGTGCCTCTGTTACCTCCGATTATTATTATTATTATTATTATTATTATTGTTACTATTATTATTATGCCACAGTCAAACTTTCTGTATACTACAATCATTAAAAAAATTATTCTTATTCTTATATTATTATTATTATTAGAGTGATTTTCAATTGAGTGTCGTAGAACCAAAACCAAAGTGCCGAAGTATTTACAGAGCCAATCACATTTGAATGTAGAGCTTCCACTTCCCACTCTTCTTCTCTAACTTACAAGCAAGATCCATCTGGGTACCTATCCCCCTTGTTCATTTAGGCTGCATTCCCCTGACTACCCCTCCCCCTCCGATCCTAATACATGCTTGTTTATGCTTTGTAATGTTTATGCTTTGTAATGTTCATGCTTTGTAATGTTTCAGGATGCAATAAACTCAGCCTGTCGCAGATTTCTGAAAAGAAGAAGGCCAAGTAGTGGTAAATGGTATGGTAGCCATCACTTTGAACTTCCTTGCTTAGTAATCAAATGAAGTAATTCTAAAATATAATCAGGCTTGGTGTTTCTTTCTCTGTTTTCTTTAGATTCTGTGATTTACAATTCCAGGCTCATTCTTTTTTTTTGTAATTTTCACAATAATTAGAGTTGAATAAATACTGATAGGTATAAAAGAAATAGTTACTAGATGCTGGCTTCCATTGAAACCTCTGAAATATTTACCTAATCTCTCTTACAGACAATTAAATCAACCACTGCATTATAAGCGAGCTAGAGTCTCTCTCCCAAACAAATAGGACTGGTTTTGATGATTTTCTCTTACTCTTAGGCTGTCTCTAGAAGATCGTCTTCAGGATTGCTATGTAGAATCAAATGAAGGAGCTCCTAAAGATAAGGTTTGTTCTTTTTAACACTGTGTTTTTAAACCAGTCTGCACAGGCTGTGTGCTTAGCTTGTAGATTTTTACATAATGATGTATATGCAAATTTGATTCTGTATAAGTGGCTCATAATAATAATAAATAATAATTAACATTTATATCGCACAAATTCCATGTGAATATGATCAAAATTCCATGTAAATATGATCATTTGTTAGGGTTCTTATTTCTTTGAACAGCGGTTTTGTCATGGAGTACGTCTGTTGGAGAAAATTGTTCTACAAGACAATCTTTCTACACTTGTTGTGAATTTGTACCCGAGAAATGAAGGATACTCCTTGATGCTAAGAGGACAGAGTGGGATAGGTATGAAAGGAATGTTATCTGTTTTGCAATTTGGTCAGGTTGGTGCAGAAAGAGGGTGCAGCTGCACTCTGCAATACATACAAACCCACTTAAAAATGAAACTTGCCCTCTATTCTGTCATCTTCCCTATGTCAATTGCACAAGGCCATGCACATTTTAGAAATTTTTCACTGTCTGGTAACCGGCCTTGGAATTTACTCAGATTCATATTTATTGTGAAATCTTTTACCATGTTACTTTCATTATTTTTGATTCCACAGATTCCGAAACTGTGAGATTGCCCTATGAAGTAAGCAAAATTTAATGGTTTGTTTTTAAGAAGAACATTACATAAATATTATTACAAATAACCCAGTTGTAAATTGTCTCGAGTCTCAACTGCTAAACAAGAAATTGCAAGTTGAATGTTTGAACTCACAAGTTGTAACTTCAAAACAAAGAAGTGGATGGTTGTAATGTGATCACTTTTGATTGTTCAGTTTTGAATTCAGATAGCTACTCTCAAAGAATCCCACAAAGGAGGCCATAAACCGGAGTGTACAACTACCGTACTAGGTATGTCTCAGCATTTTTACAGACTGAGCAATTTTCGGACATGTTTTTCCCATGAAAGGTTAAGTTCCAGTCTGCACGTGTCCATACAGTTAATTATGCAAGGCTTACGATTGGCTGGCAAGGCTCCTGTGGGAGACTGAATTTGCGGGGAAATAAATAAGAAAATAGCTTGGTCTGTTAAAATGCCGCGATACATGATATATTGAAGTTGTATGCTCTGGTTTATGGCCTCCTGGTGCACGATATTATCATCAATGTCTGTACAGTATTTTTGGTTTGACATGTTGTAATGTTTATTTATCAGTTTAGACAATTACTCCATGGCCATTCTTGCTTTAACTCGCTTGATTTTCTGATAAACAGGAGTCTGAATTCCTAGGCTATCTTGATGCACAGGAGGTAATTAAGCAATTTAAACTTGTTATTTTAATATTTATAGTCAACAAAGGTCAATTTCAACTATACATGCCCTAGGTTACAAGGATAACTCAGAGAGCAACACAAATAATATATTAGATGAGGACTTTTTAAGTACTTTCTCTGAAATTGTTTCCTTGTTTACAAATTGATTTCAGCTACCTCCTATCTTGATTGATTTGTTAGAGAAATCTCAGGTACAGTATTGTATATATATGTTAGGGCTCAGAATCCATTTCTTACCAAAAATGTTAAGAAAAAGTGGGAATTATTCTCTCTCCTTTGGAACAGTCTGCATTGTTGTCATATCTATGGGTTTTTCTTTAGAAACCAGTCTCAGTCTTACTTAGCATTTTAGCTGAAATGTAAAATTTGTTATATGCGGAATAAAAATTAATTCCAATCAAATGCCTTCAGGAAAACATTTTCCACACTATCAATTTTCAGTCTGCATGTGGAAGCCTTCTGCCCCAGAGTAAAATAGCTGGGCCAAAGTTTTATACAAAATGATGTGGGAACCAGCAGTTCTAGAACTAGTTTATCCATATTTTCTTCTGAGTTGTAGTCTTGGTTAGTTAAATGTTTGTTGTTTTGGCTTAATTGTGCGGGTATAATGTGTCTTTCCTCATTTGTTCATTAATAAAATGTCTCCGTGATATTAATTTTATTCTGTGTGGCGAGTAAATGTATTTGTCTAAGAAAGGGATAAACAGTGGTTTGCTTTTACATCAGAAACGTCACCAGTTGGAGGTCAGGGAGGTTATTTAAACTTCCTTTAAAAGTAGTGCTAGCGATCTTATTGTCCACAATGTGGTATTCTCAAGGGAAAATGACTGTCATGGGCTTGCCAAAAGGAGCCAGGGAGGGGAGGGTTTTTTTGACATGATCTTTGACTTCCCAAATTAAATATGTTTTTTTTAAACATGATCTTTGACTTCCTAAGTTAGATACTACTAAATCTTTTTTCCACTCCATTAGTGTTCAATACCTTGCCCCGAGGTTTTCTCTACAAACTATCCAAGTTAATTTTACAAGGGTTTCATTGGGACTGAAGATCGGAATGCATTATTTAATTTTGTGTTCATCATTATCAATCAGTCAAGCCCTAAGTGAGAACTACCCCCTTTTTCAGGCTAACGTCTTTTACAGTGGATGTGTCATTGTCGAGGTGCGAGACTATCGACACTGTCCTGCAGGAGGTTCTTACGAAAGCAATTATGTGTTATTACGGCCCACTTATCAGGTACTTTGCTGACATTTCTATGGAAAGAAGGAAATAAATTACAGTAGGACATTGGGGTGGACCTGTCCATGTTATGGAGTTCAGTTACAATTGTTTAAATACCACTTACTAGCCAAGTTTGAGGATGGTGCTGTAAGTTATGGCCCACATTTTTTCCACTTCAATTTACAGCCCTGGTGCAAAGCATATTTAGGGCTATGAATGGACGTGCAAAAAAAACAAAGTGCTGTAAGTTACTGTACTGACCTAAAACATGAGGTTAATAAGTTTTTTTTTTCTTAATATCCCTTACATAACCAAATCGAGCAGGAATGCAAATGATGAACTCAGTCAGCCATACTGTAGAATAGGACCTACAAAATTGGCCAATCATAGTATATGCAGTATCTGAGAGATACAATAATGCCTTTTATTTTTTTTTTCTAGACCCTTGTGTGCGACATCAATGCTATGACAAGAGAATCTTCTCACTGGACGGAGGAAAGTAAACTTGTGCTGGAGTCCAAGTTGCTCTTGGCAACAGAGGGTCCATTGTGTCTTGACCCTTCAATTCAGGTCGCTCAAGTTGCCAATCAACTGCAGTTCAATAAAAACAAGTTTAACACTCGAGGCATTAAAAGGTGCTAATTTTTTTATGCTCATAGCAGACTAAGGGGGTGGCGACTAAGGAATAAGTGCGTGGGAACTTGAAGGGTGTGATCCATTTGGGTATAAAATTAATTCTGGAATTTTCAGTTCTGACTCAAACAAAACAGCCATTTCCGAATGTTCATTTCATTGGTTAACTTCTTGAGGTTGTCTTCTTCTGCAATATTGGAATTGACTTAAATTTTCCATTCCATTTGTCATTTCAATAATTGAATTTATTTAAATCATTTAATTTGTCATTTAATAATTGAATTTATTTAAATTATTTAATGGCTCAATCAGTTTAGCCAAAACATCTGGGAAACACATCCTGAGGAGGCATGGAATGCAGGTGGAAAATACTGTTCCATTCGACAAATGAATTTTTTGGACTTCTGTCTGAAAATGAATGGACTGCACCCAAGAGTCAAGTCAATTAAAGTAAAGTCAATTTTTATTTAAACTCACACAGAATATTAATAAGGAGGAAGGGATGAAAACTGGGAGTGAAGTAGTGGCAGCTTACAGTGGAGATCGTAAGAAATAAGAGAAAATGGAATGAAAATGAATAGAATAGCATGGCACTAAAATGAAATGATAAATATTGCAAGCTGCCAGATATTTTTCACCAAGTAGCAATTTCCTCATTTCTATCAAACAGAAGCATCAGACACCACTCCCAGGCATTTTATAACAGAATTGGACTGATGTCGCTGAACAAGGCACCATGTCATCTCAAGGTTATTGATTTTCTCTCAAATTACAAGAAGCCACAGCCACCTGTCAATCTCCGCCCTGCAAAGATGCCGCAGACAACTGACACTTGGAGACAGAAACCGCGGCAACTGACAGTACCATCAAGAGTCGATGTAAGTGCTGGTACTTAAAATGTGAGCATTTCAGTTCCTTATTATGAGGCTAAATGCAATTTTTAGGCTAAGTTAAATGTGCTTTTCTTAATTGCTTGCTTTGTTTCCCAACCTCCTGCATACATTTATGGTAAGTACTCTTTCCACTGGGTTCCAGTGATGTGTTGACAGGTGCCTAGCGGTGGGCTGTGGCTTGGTTGCCATGGTGACCTCCTTGCTGCCATCCTCTGTTGCTACTTTTACGGCGCCTACCCTTCGATACGATTGACTTGGTTTTTTTTAAGCACATTTGATCATTTAGTCATGGTAAATGCACCATATAAATTCATAAATTATTATCATTAAAAGAACTTCAGAAGAGACAGTTACAAGCCAACTGCACGCATCTCATGGCATGACTGTAGTTTCTGCCATCTGTTCAATTTGTGGTGTCATCATATTGCATGCTACAATCTATGAAAAATTTTGAAGGCAAAGCATCTTTCTCTTCTTTCAGGTTGATTTGTACTCCAAAATCATCGAGCGTCCAAAAATGACCTCCGACAACACTCCAGAGTTGGTGCAGGAGGTCACACTTGAAGGCGAAAAGACCAACAACAGGAACTATTTCTGCCGTGTGACAGTCCGGCGGCGGCCCACTGACCTGCAATATCTGGGTGAGCTATACCTTGAAGAAGACACAAGTAATTCACAAGGGACTCCAACAACTACAGATGCCTCCGACAAGTCAGGGAAAGCATGTCAGTTTTTCCTTGGAAGTAATCTTGGAGCACAAAAGTGAGTCTATTGACCACATTACAGCTGTTTTCAGTGTTACACAGTGTTGCACAGCAACCATCTTTCGACATGCTTGGTAACCAGGCTTAGTAACTTTTAGTCACTAAGCATGTTGAAAGATGATGTCAAAAGATGGCCACTGTGCGTGTAACACTGAAAATGGCTGTAATTCTTTAGATTTTGACAACAACCACTTCATGCTCAGCAATGAAAGACTTCCTTTCAATGGAAAGTAACCTTCTTTCTCTGTTTCCCTTTTCCCACTTCCTGTTAACACTTACTTACTTGTGGTCACATTTACCTCACAAAGGTATCTTCAACAGTTTCAAGATTTGTACACTGAAGAGGGACGCAAGTCTGTGAAGATATTTACCTACATTCCTGGACAACAGCATGTACAACTGGCAGCAGCTGGCAATCAGCTGTCATCTCAGACACCCACTAATAACACCTCACAAGTACCATCAGTGTCTGCAATTTCTGGTGCTGTTAACTCGAATAAACAAGAACATAAGACACTGGGGAAGGTTGCAATACCTATGCCCTCTACATCAAATACTGTAACTGTTATACAAGGTAGTAACTTGACCATGGCATCACATGCGTCAGTACTAAGCAGCACTACAGTGTCTCAAGTGCCTGTCATACCAAGCTGCAATTTATCAAATGTGCGGACATACGGACAAAAACTGGCCATGTTTCAGCAGCGAGGAACTGTTTTGGGCTCAGTGTCAAGCAGTGCTACGGTACCGCTGAGTGGTGCAACTAAGATTTCCACGGCAGGTTTGTGAAGCATTTTCTGTCAAGAAAATTAGTTTGGGTGGAGAAATTCTGTAGATTATCGTAATCCAATGAACCACTCACTAAAAAACATCCCAGTCCATAAAGTGTACCGTGAAAGCAAGTTTAAGACTCCTACCTACTGCAGAATTGCCACTGATTTGCAGTACAGGCATGAGTATTAGTTTGGGTGGAGAAATTCTGTAGATTATCGTAATCCAATGAACCACTCACTGACAAACATCCCAGTCCATAAAGTGTACTGTGAAAGCAAGTTTAAGACTCCTACCTACTGCAGAATTGGCAATGATTTGCAGTGCAGGCATGACTATTGTTTGGAAAAAAACAAAACAAAACAAAAACAAACAATGTTGTTGCCAGAGAGGGGTTCCTCATGACAAGGAAGGTGGTGCTGAATCAAAATTCTACTGTACTGTGTACATAATTATATGCAACTTTGTCTCAACTTCCCAGGAACAGTTACACAGTATATTTCTACAGCACAACCAGGGACAACTATACAAGTTACAAATGTCAAACCAGCTGCTGCTTCTTCCATTGCAAAGGCTGCTCCCACTGCAGGAAGGAGAGTGTCCCACCCTGAGACAACGCTGCAGTCTCCAACAACACCCACTGCAGGATACACAGGGGTTGTGGGGGCTTACATGCAGGTATTGCACTAGATGGTGTAAATGGTTGACGTGCTGAAGGCATAACAGAGCTATAGTAATTTTACGGTGGCCTTTTGGCCAAATTGTAACCAAATGATCGACAAGAAATAGCCCTAGAGTTCTCTAATGAGCTGTCAAGGGGCAGCATTCACCCAGCCTCCTGCAAAGATATGGTTTGATCACAGTTAAGTTTGCATGGGAGGCTAGACTGAGGCTACAAAGTGGATGTTTACACTTTAGGTGCATTTTAACATCAGTTTTACGCTAACGTGACCATATTTGTCATGCACTATTACAGCCTGTTGTTGGCCCTGGAGGAATGAGTGTCACTGTCCCTGCTGGTACCACCGTCACCGTGGCTGGGGCCTCCCCGCTTGTTCCTGTGACTAATAGTGTAGCTATCGCATCAGGACCGCTACCAGCTCAGTTTATTGCTACTGGGTTAAAATCTGGCAATCAAACTATCCAGCCTGCACCGGGAACACCTCTGACCTTACTGCAGGTAATGTATTTTGCTAGTGGTGGCTTTTAAAGATGCCCTACCAGTTAGATGCTGTGGGACATTTGGTGAACTAAGTCCAGCCAGGATTGAACCCTGCAGCTGTCTTAGCCACCTTAGGTGGTGCAGGGCTCATGCAGTAATTCTTTTGTATGGGAGGGGGGATGGGGGGCTAAAGACGAACATGTGAGCAAAATTTGGTGGGGGGGGGGGGTATGCTTACCCCCCAGCCCCTCCCTCTGGTTGTTACATAAGACTGCTAGGAATCTAGATTATTACAGTGACATAATATAATATTAGGTCAGTATGAAAGTTTGGGATCTGGTTTGAGATTCTGTTTTTTTTTATTAGTTGGGGGAAAACTGTGGTACTGGAAAGGTTGTGCTAGTCTGAGCTGATTTTTCGTAGCAGTCTCATGTAAACAGTTTTAAAAGATAATTTGTGTGGACACTGATCTCAACTCATACCGATCCCATGTAGTCACCACCTTACTGGTGCCTTAATGACTGAGATAATTGGATGTTAGTCATTTTTGCACCGACATGTATAGCTTGTTATATGGAGCTGTCCCTTCCCTCTCCGTAGAATTGAGCCTGCAACATTTTGGGAGTACTGTGCACCATTTAAGTTTACAGGTTTTGTAATGTGAATGAGATTGTTGTTTCCATCTTTCTGCAGGGCACCACTACCATCCAAACACAACAGGCTCAGATAGGTCATCAGACCAGATCACCATCAACAACATTTACAGTAAGGGAATGAAAGAATATACTTTAAGGGCTGATTTACACGGTACGACCTTGTTGCATGCGACAAGCTTACGACAGGCCTAGGGCACGAATTGTTTTGTGTAAATCAAACCTACAACTCGCTTACGACTGTTGTGTATGTCACAAAAAATGTCGTAGGATTTTAAACATGTTTTAAACCTCTATGACAATTGTAAGCACAGTCTGTGCTCAGTAGCGAGAGTTGTACGTGATTTTTTTGTGCAACGCGAGCAGCATGCGCAGAAGAAATTGCATACGACAGTTGTAAGCAAAAGTCGTACCGTGTAAATCGGCCCATAGAATGTACTGTTTCAATTGCATGATGTACTATGTTTCATTGTTGATTGTGGTCTTAGCTGCGATTGCTTTTTTTATACTATGGCAGATCCCAGGTAATTTGGTGCCAATAACTCATATACAATCAGCCACTGGTGCAGCAATCGGTGCACAGATCCAGACAAAAACATCTCCCCAAGGTACCCCCACTGGGCAACCAACACCCATCCTGCCAAACACACCACTCTCCCCTCCCTCAGGGATGACAACTGTGACACTAAACACAAGGCCCATATTGCCTCACCAACAGCAGCAAAGGAAGATAACTGCTGGTAAGTCAACAGAAACAGTTCGTACTTTGTTTCTGAATCTCACTGTAATGCAGGATTTTCTAAAGAAGTAGCATGTTTTGGAACAATATAACAAATGTTGGAGTCCACCCCCCATCATCATCTTCTCAATTTTCTTGCCCCAAGCACTGCCAATTGCACCTGCTAATAGTCATGACAGCAAAGTTTATCCTATGTAGAAGAGGAAAACAAATGACTTTGGAGAGGGGCAGATACTATTTTTTGTGCAAAAGTGGTTAGAGCAAACTGTCAATGATACGGTATATCAGGGACCGGGGAGACTGGCCAAGACAAACAAGCAGTAGTGGCCATTGTTCCTCCATTATCCCCCCTAGTCCCTGTATATTGGACTTACAATGATGGTGTGGCTACCCTCTCTGTACCACCTCTTACTACACAGGGACAGGGACATCAGCAACAGCCATAGCAGCGCTGACCTCAACAGTCAACCGCACCACTACAAACCTCCAACCCCTGGTGCCAATTGGAACACAGATCCCACAGCCACAATTCCAGGTGCGAATGGTGCAATTCCCACAACAAGGCGGGCAAGCACAGATACAGCAGACCATTGTACAGTCGCCAAGAGGAGCCACACCCGTCCAAATTCACTCACAACAAGCTCAGGTGGTGCAAGGCTTACAACAGGTACCAAAAAAATGGCCTCATAATTGAAGGGCTACAAGGAAAAAAATGTCCTAATTAACTCAAGTGCATGTTTGGTGATTTTGCGAAAATGCGGCCAAATGTCATGCAATAAATGGCATTAGAGCGGTGTTCAATTCAGTGGCGAAACACCAAAACCACTAAATAACTCAAGTGCATGTTTGCGAAAATGCGGCCAAATTTCATGCAATAAATGGCATTAGAGCGGTGTTCAATTCAGTGGCGAAACACCAAAACCACTAAATAACTCAAGTGCATGTTTGCGAAAATGCGGCCAAATTTCATGCAATAAATGCCATTAGAGTGGTATTCAATTCAGTGGCGAAACACCAAAACCACTAAATAACTCAAGTGCATGTTTGCGAAAATGCGGCCAAATTTCATGCAATAAATGCCATTAGAGTGGTATTCAATTGACTAGTTTGGATGCTTCACTACTGAGCTACAGGAGACTCGTGGGAACCAGGGCACGAAGCAAGTTTGTTCGTAGCAAGGTTAGCACTAATCCGGGTTTAAGACCACAACAACCAATAGGATTTAACCAGACTTAATCATGAGTTAGCACTAACTGTGCTTTGAACAACCCGGTCCTGGCCATTGAACCAGCTTCAGGTGACAACTGTCCTCCATACTGCTAGGACTAACTTGACAGTTTAAATGGTGGCTTCATTTCAGCATTGAAAAATGTCACTGCATAATAATCAGTACAGTTGATTTGGCAGAATGGTGCCCAAAATATCTTACCACTGGAGATAATCTTCCTTGCCTATTTTGTTTTTACGCATTTTGTATTAACCACAACTTGTTTCCCTCTCCAAAAGATTCAAGGCAAACCAGTTGCAACTGTGAAAGTAACTCAGCAAACACAGGGAGCACAAACAACAGCCAGGGCACAGGGAAGGTCTCCTGCACAGAGACGAAGATCACAAAACAAATAAATTTGACAGAAAAGTATATCAAATGAAAATATAGAAATTTATACCAGAAGCTTTCATACAATGCTTTTCATCAGTGTTGTGTGAGTTCTTCTAAACTGCAACAACTTACTATGAGAGATTGAAGTCAGTGTGCATTATTTACAGTTGGGTATTTTTGTAACTTTCTGTAATTCTTAAAGGTTAGCTACTGTACCTGCACTGTTAGGTTATCATTGTTTTTAATTTATCAAGTCAAGAGTTTTTATTATTTTAGCATACGTAAGCATTTCTCATCAAGATGTTAACACAAACACAAACGGAGGAAAATAAAAACAAGTCTTTTGTGGAAACTTGTTCATTTCCATTTGGACATACTATAGAGCTTATGTGCTTCATTTTCGAGCAAAACTTCTGTTCTCTTTTTGAGATGCCAACGAGCCTAGCAGGGCTAATTGGCACAAAGAAAAAAGTGTGTAAGGTCAATATTGAGGCTCTGCTTAATGTACTGGAGTCAAAGCTTCCTACAAAAGCCAATGTTCATCATCTGTCAACATTAATACAAGCTGTGTTTATCAAGTCTCTGACTTCCTTTCCTCTTGTTATTGCTTTCTTGAAGCATTCATGTAACTTGCTATCCAGTATAGGAGATCCTCCTTTAAATAAGAGGGGAAAAGTTTGAACTAATAATATTTAATTTAGTTATTCACTAACCCACTTTCAAAATGAATGCATGATTCCTTGAAATGTAATTTAACAAATTCATTATTCAATAAGAATATTGATAAGTCACTGATCTATGAGGGTACACATGGTTTTGCACTAGTTATAAAATGATTTCAAGAACCTTTCTGGCAAAAGAAAAAAATACGAGAAGTGATCAGAAAAAACATTTTCTTTCAGCCTGGGCATAAACAACTAAACCAAATCTTTATGGGGAATGGATTTTGATGTGCAAGCTTAAGAAATATGGAAAACTCAAACAAGCATTAACCTGGTTTATGAACAGCAGCTATTTTTTCATCATCCGTCACAACTATTGTGATAACGCCAGTGAGTAGGCTTTCCTCTTCGTCTGTTGGATCGGCAAACAACACAGAGCTACAAACAAAATCTAATCATTAAACGTATGTGGTTACAAGCATGTCCCAGACACAACTCTGATCTGTTTGTCTCGCCAATCAATCACAAGAGAAAAACAACACTCGGTGAACACGACAGAAGGGGATCAGGGTCGAGTTGTGCAAATGAGGTTAGCTCTAAACCAGAATAAATACCCTGGCAGTCTATAGGTTTTAGAATAGTTTTCAGTTTGAGTGTTAAAAGTAATTATGCAACTGCTTTGTTTTCCTGCGCTAGGTACCAGAGCTGCGTTTACTTGATTTACATTCTGATTGGCTGGTAATACCAAGGTGTGAATTACTACAATTTTTGATTGGCTGTAGGGTGTTATTCTTCATAACGTGATTGGCTCGTTAATCATTTTGGTTTCGGTTTTATGATGCTCAAATGAAAACTGCTGTAATTGGACTTAACCCTCTCCTGCCTAAAGGGTACCCCATTGATGAGTAACATCGTCCACTTATGTCCAGAAATGCAAGTAATTAGATGCAAACTCAATTTTTCTATCCATGACAAAGTGTCCCACTAAGTCTAAGCATCTAGTGCCTATTTCTAGCAATAAGGTTAGGGTTTGCATTAGGGTTATTCTAGGTTAGAGTAAATGCAATTGTTTCTGTTTACGTGAAAAGCACAGTTTGGGGGACACTTTGTGACGTTTATTGCTTGTATTTCTGGACACCAGTGATGTTGAAGTTGAGAAGAAGGGCAAGGGGACACTTCGTGGTGCTTACCAAAATCAGCGTGCATCTAATTACTTGCATTTCTGGACATACCTGAAATTGTCTGGTGTTAGCCAGAGTAAGATCTCTAAAGTGGGTGTCAGGCATTAAAGGGTGAACCCTGGCCAAGTCCTAGCCCTTTTTGGAACGACTTGGCCCAGAAAGATAGGCAGTGTCAAGACACTAAACTGTGGATTCTCACTCTCAAGATCCTTGTGATTAAATTATTTTGTAACTAGTTCCATCGCATTCTTCTCTGTCCTTTAAGGTAGGGGATATTATTGTAGGCTGCATCCACTCCCCCTCACCTCCCAAGTTTCTGCTTCTTATCTACACTTGACAACAAAGTGTTTGCCAATCAACAAGCTAGTCCTGTAACAGCACTGAAAGAAACCCGAATAGTACCGGTAATCATTGAGACTCACTCATCAAATATCCCAAATGTAGCAGCGACTGGATGCTTCCTAAGGTTCAGTGAAGTCTCTCTCCTCTCTGACGGCACTGGAGCTTGAGATTCCTCATCTACCGTAACTGCATGAAGTTGGGCTGGTAAGTAAATAAAAAATAATGGATTCATTGGTAAATTGTCATGGAATAAAAAACCTTCAGCAGTGACTCACTGTTTTGAAGAGCACCCATGGCTGCCATTAGAGAAGCATCTGTGATGTTGCCATCGTAACTCAGGCATACAATGTCCACATAAAGGACCCAGCATAACTGGAAGTGAAGAGGAAAAGAGAGCATAGACTGAATTTAGTGAATTGTTTTGACAGTTGTGAAAAAGGTTATTTGGAGTTTAACCAGAGCAAAAAAACATTTAACATTTAGGTCAATTACTTTTTCCCCTGAAAAGAGGTAGATACTCAAGGCACCTCAGTGTTCTAGCCAGGGCAAAAAGTTAAAAGGGTGGAAATTTACCGATTATAAATTTTAAATTTGCATTTCATAAATATGCATAATCTGTCAATTCCAGACATTTGATTTTAAGTTAATGGACAAAGTGAACAAAGTATCTTCTTCACATGTCTTTAAAGTAGCAAGTGTTTCATCAAGTCAACAGTCTACAAGTTGAGTGTCTCTAACTCAATTCTTTCACTTTGCTCAAGGCTTTCCTGTTTGTGTGTCTGATCATATCATAATGACAAGAGAATTGAAAGGGTGAAGAGGAAAAATCACAGGGCACTCAGCAAAACAAATGGGTGGATGAGAAAATGGCAGGGTGGAATACCTTTTCATTTAGGCCTAGCTAGAATACTACACTTTGAGTAGTCTTGCATCAGTTTTTAGAACCTGGTTTAGGCAGTTGTCATTATGATGGCTGTTTGGCCTCAACAAGAGTAAAGACATAGCATTAAAAACTTACCTTTCCTTCAACAATGCACAAGTCCTTGAGGTTGACAGGTTCACAGCTGATTGAAGTAAGAGATGGTTTGTTGGCGATAGTCAAAAAAGCCACATTCTCACAGATAAACTAATTCAGTTTTAATGCAATAGTTTGAAGACTCGTAGAGATGTCTCACTTGCAGGTCAAAGGAAATTTCTTTCACAGCAATCAAACAAGAGACATATGGTGACTGGCTTAGAAGATATTTGAACTGTGGATATGAATGTTTTAGATGTTAATGTGATCTTTGCTACACCGGGTACCCAAGGTTTTTACTTAATGCGTATGGCCTAGTTGAATCAGTAGAGGTGAACAACAGGAAAGCCTCTGGCACCTAGGGTACGATCACTTCAGTAAAGTGAGCATGAACTCAAGCAGTTGTGAAGAAGCCTAAAATCCAGGACCGAGTTGTTCGAAGCAAGGTTAATGCTAACCTGGGTTAAAAACCATGACAACCTATAGGTTTTAATTAAACTTAATCCAGGGTTTCCACTAACCCTGCTTTGAACAACTCGGCCCAGGCTATGATTTCTTTCTTTTTTTTTTTGGCCCCATTCAAGCCTGACTTTTTTTTTTACAGGGAAAGATTGAAACAATACTGAATACAGGGTTCTTGTTAAGATCTTGAATAGGAGGATAACAGACAACAATACCAGGTAACAAAGTGATATACCCCACATCACAGTTCATCATTACTTGTCTTTCATCAACATAGCCAGTAAAATGTACTTGAAAAGCCGGTAAAAATAACTGGTTACCAGCTCTTAATAAGAACCCTGTGAATAGCACCTCCTTTTATGTTATAACCTGTGAATACTGACTACTGTATCAAATGCTTACTTTGAGATTGTATCTGCAACAAACTGGCTGAGAACTTGTGCCTGTTCAGTTGGTGGCCCAGGGCGGAAGCGTGATGAACAAAGAGGGGGAAGGTCTACATTGGGCACTGAAAGAAATGAAAGTTGTTTATTGCTTTGCAAATGTTCTAGTTACAAAACACTTGAATTTTGAAAATGATCTCCAGTCCAGAGCACTGGAATATGCTAACTTATAAATGGGTACCATTTAGGACACTAGACCCCTATTTTAATTGAACGGATGGAAACCAGGCCATTCCTGTCAATCGTCTACCTGTCCATAGTATTCTTACTATTATATTATCACTCTATTAACATGTGTGAATTCAGGACTGACCTATGTATCCATGGTTGGGCTTTTCCTGACTTGGCACTGCAAATTCCTAAGTGCAATTAATTATTTTATTATTACATCCTTAATTGATAATTAATAATTCCCAATAATAATTAATTTCTTGTTAACCATTAAGTATAAGAAAATGAAATATGACAACTAACTGCCTTCACTCCACAAACAACAGTTGTGTTTCCAAGTTTCACCAAGGCTGACCCTTCAGCTGTTGATATAGAACCTGGGAAATATGAAATTTGGCTTTCACTGGAAGCACGTGAACATCAGAAGATGAATCAACAATAATCATAAAAGTTTATATTTAAGCTTAATCTTACCAACATTGAGAATAGTATTCCTGAATTCCAAAAGAGCGCGGCCGTCTGGTCTAACATTCTCTTTCTGCACATGACGAAGAAGAAAATGGTCTTAAAAGGGACAATGAATTCACGCTAAGAGCAGTCCGTAAAGGTACATGTGCACATGCGAGACATGAAAAATTGGACATATCTCACCAAAAACTGCCTGTAGTATTCTAAAGGCTGTGCAGTTCTGAAAATTGAGACAGTAAAGAAAAAGATAAGAGAGACAAGACAAAATTGAAACGACTAATAACACGAACGAGAGCTTACTTGAAATCGGCCGCCATTTTGTTTATCGATGCATTGGTTGCTCAGCTAAGGAAACTCGTGGATGTGGGTTGGATGTGGGAGGGTCGGGATGGTAAGGAGGGCCTGAGGAGCAGGTACAGAGGGATACTCCCAAACGCCCTTAGAATTTGAAAATGTTTGTAAACAGAAGAATCATATCCCGACTTAACGAAGTACAAAAAATGAAACAGTGCTTGTATAGGTGGTTTGCGACCAATCTCTAGGGGCAGGCAGGGATCACAATGGTGAAATTTCAGAATTATTTTGCTCAGCAGTAACTACTGCCTTTACTGTTTGCTATCCTCTAACTACGCATTTATCATTTCCTTTGTTTATTGTAATTATTATCTTTTATCTTAAAAAACGTAATTTCATTTAAAGGGCATTTGACTAATTCACCTTCTCCCATTTATTTTCATATGGTGAGTCTTTAATACCCTTGTAATTCTTATAAATGGAGGAAATAAATGAAATGAAATCTATTCAGAATCAAGTGTAGACTGCTAACAGTTACTTCAAGTCAGTTGAGACAACCCCACCGGCAAAGGGGATTGAAACCCATCTTTCTCATAACTATACTCACCCTAACAATCTTATTCCATCAAGTAACATGACACCACAGACAGATTCCTGGGTTAAAGGGTACTTGGAGGGAGACTGAAGATTGGCAGAGACACAAGAATAGAGTGGGAACCAGGGGAAACTGGAAGTGATTACTGACCAAGTAATACGGCAGGAGGCACAGCATTTGCAAGACCACAGTGAGGCAAGCACTAATGCTTATAACTTTGTTTATTTTTTCAAGATATATGTATATCCATGTTAAGCATTACAAGAATAAATTTATTTTACAGGCAACAAATGGAAAACAATAACTTGTTCTTATTTTTCCATTCATTAAGGGTTAGTGTAATGCAGACCGAAGACAACTGTCTTGACTATCAAAACAAGTGGAAGACAAAAATAGTCCCCCTTGATTGATGTATGAGAAAACAATAGTCTGCAATCAATCTGCAGTCTGTACTTTACACTGTTTGATTCATTAAGTTACAGTGTTCTCTATTCATAATGCTGTGATAATAATGTGGTATTATTAATAATTACTGGATATCTTTCATCTTTTCTCCAGGGTGAATAGTAAAGTCCTACAAACTGGTTCTAAATGGTTATATTTTCTTCAATTCAATAGGATTAACACATCACTCATTATCGTAAAAGCTCCAAGCATCATATTCCTTTGAACAGCAACATGTATTAAATGTTTCAACTTGCTGACACAGCAGTGTCTAAACAGAACGAATCAGCACTGTTGTCAACAATCAACAAACCGTAAACATCGATTGACAGTATCATGTCCAGCATTACGCAGAATGAGAAGTTGGTCCATTTTCTGGCATGCGCATTTGGTAAAGCACTTTATCAAGCCACTGAAGAGGACCAAGCAGATGGATTTCAATCCAGCATGGAGTGCTAGTGACATCTTGACGGTGGTACTCGGCACCCCAGCCTTTAACAAAACTCATACGAATTGAACACATCTTAATCAGCTCATACACAGCCTTGAAATCATAATTGACAGACTGTGAAAGCAACTGTGCAAATTCCTGGTTGTTGAAAATTTTTAGTGTGCATCCTGATGGAATCTTGCACACTGTTGTTGGATGAAAGCCATGGCTGTGGTTACAATTTCTACTCTGCACAAATATGGCTGAGTCACTGAGGCATTCAGCATAAACCTCGCCACCGACGTAATAAAGATGCACCCCCTTTCCAATGTGTCGTCTTGTGCTCTCGATAGTTGAGTTACGATTGACATTGGATAACAGACCCAAACAGAATCTTTCAGAATTTCCAGTGTTGGGATCAGTAAACCCATCAATGATAATGCTAGTGCTGTTAGCATAGAACCGGTCACCAACCCTGTTGTTGAGTTCATAGTATGACACATAGCACCATGAAGATGGCTCCTGGTAATTGACTGGCGTGACATGAGATAAATCTACCACAAGAAACA
>BLFK01000976.1:1333595-1344862 GCA_014634185.1 Astreopora myriophthalma | reverse complement strand
CCCCCCCCCCCCCCAGTTATCAGCCCATCCACCTGTAAAAAAAAAAACAAAAAAAATGATCACAAACTTCCCTGGATATAAGCCCCCATCTAGCTTTCCTTGTTTGGATTAATATATGAATTTGATTTATGATAATGTTTTAAAGGCTAAATACAGTTTTAAGCTCCTTTACATATAAGCACCCGTCCCCTCCAAATCCCTAAGTCTCCATTCAAAACCACTTACATACTTGTATAAACCAAGGGCTTATAGTGTACGATTTAGGATCAGCTCTGCTGCCACTGCATTGCTTTTTCAGACAAGAAAACCTTATTGCCCAACTTCGCACTTGAACACTGCATAAGCAAGCCTTGTTTGTTTTTTCAGACAAGAAAATGTTATTGCTCACTTTACATTGCTATGGTAGCCCTGCAAGGAACTAGTATACAGTCCAGGTTGACGATTTAGCTCTTGAATACTGCATAAGCAAGCTTTCTTTGCATCTTCTGGATAACTTAAGTTTACTAACTACTGCACAATTACTGACAACAGTAACAGAGTAATGGACTATTTTTCCTGCTATTACCTTGATGTTTCTCATCATTCTGAGCATTTTTCACTTTCATGCCCAGACAACCTGTAATACTACAAAACTTCACCTGTTATCTAGCCCTTTCGCAAGACAAACCCTCTCCAGATATTAAAAATCCCCTACAGCGGTTCTGACATTACTTACATCCTGGCTGATTGTTGACCATTGTTGGGAGAGAGCTGTTACAGTCCACGTCCATAGCATTAGGGTCAACTGGGCAAGGAGAACCACCATCCTCAGAAATATAACTTTTTGGTGATTCTAGAAACAATAATACCGAATAGTGTTTTAAACAAATTATAACAACCTTTGAACAAGATTTACTCTGATGAAGGGCTCATGCAACTTGCTTAAAACATATGCATACCTGTGACTACTGCACGTCACTCGCAAAAAGTTGTAGCATTTTCAAACGTTTTAAAACCCTACGACAATCATAAGCTACACAGTCTGTGTTCAATGGCGAAAGTTATATGAACATTATAACATTACCTGGTTTGTTTCATTGACTTTAAAACATCAGCTCTGGGCTGATAAAATTGCAATACTATGGCAAAGAGATACAGAATGCTAACCAGGGGACTGGTCATTTAAAAGGTGGATATGCTATCTACTTGCTAAATTACCAAGCCGATAAGGGTTAGCAAAACCAATATTGAGTTATCTAGTGGACTGTGATATACCCAGTTGATAGGACTGTCCACCTTTCAAACTGTGGCCAGGGGCCCGTTTCTCGAAAGTCCCGAAACTTTTCGGGCGTACTTCGGGAGCCATAATTCTCGCAGTATCTTGCAACACAAGACGTTTTCAGCCCTGAAACTTTGCAGTTAGTTTTCTCTTTCTTATCTTGAAAGCATGTTAAAAGACCAGACTCTCGGAATAAGCGGATCGCAGTTTTACAAATTGCTTTTCGGGCCCGGAAACCTTTCCGGGACTTTCGAGAAACTGGCCCCAGATGTTTATGAAATAGTGGTATAACAAAAGGAATTCACTTTACCAGGAATATAAATAGCTGGGCTCTGGCTTGGACAAGGTTGTTGAGATGATTTGAAAGGAAAACAAGCATTGTATGGCATTGGAGGCTCCGCTGCACTTCTAAATGGCGACGGTAATGGTGGAGGTGGCTTGGGATATGAGTTACTTGGTCTTGGAACCAATACTGGTGGCAAAACTAAGGAAAGATAGAAAGACACATGAAAGTTGCAAAACTCCTAAACTGCTACCAGTACCTGCTCATGAAAATCACCAACATGCTATGACACGCATATCAAACCACTGTGGTACGTCATAATTGTCTGATTCCTCTTACTGGCATTTGGGAGTGATTGCAGAATACCCGGCCCATTATTTGCATATTGCCTTCTTCTCTTTAAGAACGAGACACAGATAACAATACACCCTATTCATATGCTAATAATGGGCCGGGTATTCTGCAATCTAGCAGGCATTTGAGTGGTGAAATAATTTTATGAGTTAGGGTGTGGCATTACCATGCAGATACCCAGAGAAACTCACTTACACCAGTTATATATATGTATATATATGCACATGTGATGTAATAAGCTGGTGCTCGGGTTCACAACGGCTTCCAATAATTATTGCGTGTGTACGTATGTAATACCCTAAGCACAAGCGAAGCAAAAGCGAACATACGAAAAAGGAAAAAGTCCCTTTGCTTGTGCTTGAAATGTATGCCTACATCCCTCGGGTATTGCTGTTTAGGTTCCCTCGAGAGAATTCTAGCTCTCCACTCACCCGGACTTTCCACACGTCTGTAGTGGTAAGGATTTATGCATACTTCTTTCTGTTTGAGCCCAAACGCATACTCGCAACAATCCAATGGCTTTAACTCATGATGGCTTTGAAGATCAGGCCATCGCCACACTCGGCAGTAAATTACATGCGGCAAACCTTTCCTATGAAGTATTTGAATGCGCCCGTCCAGACTACGAGGGATTGTCACACATCTTGACGGCTGAACTGGATTTGACAATGCCTTTTCGAGCTCTTCCAAAGCACCTTTCTTTTTCTTGAGCTTCTTGGATAAATACCCGATGGCAATTTCCGCCCATTTTTCTTCTTCGTCTCCCTGTTTCCAGCCTAGAAGTCTTTTTACAGCGGGGTGAGTGAACGAAAACAAGGAAGCCATATTCGACATCTTGATTCACGTAAACCCTTCGGAAGTTCAATGTTTAATACCCGCGTCTATTCACTTTTCTCGCCCCTTATTTGCCCTTAGGAAGAGCGGGATGAACAGCCCTTTCTTCAGAAAAAAATCCCGAGTCACGGTGTACTCATATACCTTGAATATCTGAAATGATTCAGCGACGTCAAATGGAGAACTTGAGGGGCGTGCAACTGACTTCTACCAACGGCGAGAAAATTTGAATAGTGCTCTATTTGATGGGAGGGAGCAGTGGGAGGGTAAGTAGAATATTCTGTCAAGTGAAACCAGTTATCTCAAAGATAGTAACATCTTTACGTGTGGCGATTCGATTGAAATCGTTATTCGAAGACAGTTTGTATGGATAATAGTTGATTTTTGATGATTGCTAACATTTTTTATCGCAAATACTCATATACCTGCGCTGTCCTCCCTGGAGGAGTTGCCATGTGTTGCGTTTTACAACCGGCTGCGTTTAAAGTTTCGCTTAAAAAACCGAGCTCATATGCAAATCCTTGAGGAAATTAATTTAAGTAATCTCTGTGATCTAAATTGACACGTGTATATGCTTCCGCGCAAAGACCTATTATTTGTGGTACAATGTTTTTGTTTACCAGAAAAATATGCCTTTCAGAATGAGAGGTCCGATATATTTAAATATATGATAATGGTCATACATGGCCGGCTGCAGGGTACACTGGTGAATCACTAGTGATCTGAGTACAACTTTAATCTTCTATACGGAGTATATAATTTCACTAGGGTTGTGAAGTAGACTGACTTGCAAACAAAGATTAAATTAAATCACCTTCTTCACGTGTGCACTGTCCAAGTGTCATTAGTTCGGATGGAATGTAGTATGGACCTTCATACCATGCCACATTGTAAGTGTGTGGTGAAGTGGTTTTTAAGCAAAAATGATCAAATTTCAAAGCTCCAGTTTCAGGAGTGAGAACATTTCCTGGGAAAGTAAATTTGGTGGGAGAGGCTTTGAGCTGAAAGACTGTTTGCCTGAAGCAAAGTTTATACAATGAGAACCTCCATTATCCATGCCTGGAGGGTGAAGTTCTACTTGCTGAACAGGTTATATAATTTAACAGGGTATGGTTTTGAAAACTAATTAGTGGTTGTGCAGTCACTGTCCTTGAATTCTACCAAATAAGCAGTAGAAACAAATGTTTAATAGCAAGGGAGAGTGTTTGTATCAGCAAGGTTAACTTCCTATGATAATTAGTTGATGGGGAAGAAAAAAGTGTCCGTTGTCCATATTAACGGGTGTCCGTATTAAGTGGGTTGAATTTGGAAAGAATGTATGGGCCTTCCCCAGGGACAGAGAGAACTGCCTGTAATAACAGGGTGTCCGTAAAGTGCGGTTCAACTGTATATCAATGCACATGCTCTTATTTCTCACAAGTTGACAGTGTTTTATTTTTTGTGGAATCAGTTGTATAAAATTGTTTTTACTTTTGTAGAATCAGTTTGTGAACAAATTAATTAGCTATCACCTTTAGCACTCTGGAGGTAGTGTGTTGTATTCTACTTACTAGCATCCATAGCATTCCTATTGTGCAAGGCTCAGTTAGTCAAAACCTGATTATTGCTTTCAACCTGGGATTAACAGAGTCAACCAAGGTCTTGTATTTTGCCCATTGAAAATGCTGTCGAAAAGTACCTTTAGGCTACATGCAACGAAACACTGTAGCCAAGCCCTAATTGCAACAAGTTGTATTCTTGGATCAAATATACTTCTAAAACGTTTCACTTTAACCCCACCATTAGCTTAATCAGGCTTCGAACAACTTGACCAAGGATAGAATTTCTTCAATACAACAAGATGTTTTGTCTATGAAGATCATTTGTTTTATTCTCATGCCAAGTATGTTTGACCAAGGAAAGAGTAGTCACATAAAGAGCCTACCTCACGC
The DNA here is from genome assembly GCA_014634185.1 of Astreopora myriophthalma. Taxonomy (NCBI): domain Eukaryota; kingdom Metazoa; phylum Cnidaria; class Anthozoa; order Scleractinia; family Acroporidae; genus Astreopora; species Astreopora myriophthalma. Next base: position 1,340,202 of record BLFK01000976.1, on the reverse strand, counting down.
TATTTTAGACTCGCTCTGGAAAGCCAAAAGAAGTATTTAAAATCACACAAAACCCAAAAATGATGCCACAGTTTGTTTCTTTCTTTCATGCATTGGTACTGAACTGACTGGTTGGCAATGGATTGCCACTTGAAGATGCTGGCTTTGCACACCCAATTTCAGAAAAAAGTGTTATGGATGGCTCTTCATGCCAAATTAATGACCTTTCCTCTTAAATTAAAAGGAACATTTTAGGCATGAGTAAAAGGAATAAGGTATGATTTTTGTATAGTTTTAACTCAAAAAAACAACAGACTGCAGCGACTTAGCTCTTTTAAGTGAAGTCTTAAAATGAATTATTTTCTTTCACTGTGAAAGATGCATTCACTGTGATCACATTTTCGCAGCAGAAGAATGCCTTCTAATAATAATACACAAAAAGGGTTCAACTTCATTTTTTGTGACATCTAGCTCAGCAATAACTGCCATGCTTAGTCTTATAAGATAGATTTTCGAACTCCCACAATAAAATAATGGTTTGAATACACTCAGTACTAAAAACAAGAAATATTACAAAATCCACATGTTACCAGCCATACTTGGGAATCAATATGGGCAGCTGTTTTTAATTTATTTGCCAGAGGGTGCAAAAATTATGTAAGAGTAATGCAATACAATGAAATATATATGTTGTGGCTAAGATTTGCTTTTAGCTTAAGACTGTTATGATTTGTTTCACCTTATGCTCTTACGAAAACAAACAAACAGATTCAACTGGTGTGAAACTTTCAACTCAAAAGAAAATTTCATTTGAAATGTCTTACACTGACGAGAATATTTTAGTGAAACAAATCACCAGTTTATCTGTTTACAATGCATTTCAGCATAAGAACTCAATATTATTACAAAACTTGATAGCCCCTAAAATGCTATCCAGCTTCACAAAAATGATGCCTTTAATTTAAACGTCCCGTAAGTTCAAGTTAAATGTAAAAATGAGTGTCACGACAACATGAACTATATTTACTTACAATATACACACATAAATGAGGACTGTGGCTTAAGAGACAGAGGAGATGGGATTTCTCGGGGATCCCATTTGACTCAAAACCTTATCTAACCAATGTAGAGGGCCATGGAGATGGATTTCAATCCAGCATGGTGTACTGGTAACATCTTGACGGTGGTACTCTGCACCCCATCCTTTTACAAAACTCAAACGGATCGAACACATCTTCGTCAACTCGTACACTGCTTCGTAGCCATAATTGACTGACTGTGAAAGCAACTGTGCAAATTCCTGGTTGTTGAAAATTTTTAGTGTGCATCCCGATGGAATCTTGCACACTGTTGTTGGGTGAAAGCCATGACTGTGGTTGCAATTTCTACTCTGCACAAAGATGGCCGAGTCACTGAGGCATTCAGCATAAACCTCACCACCAACATAATAGAGATGCACCCCCTTTCCAATGTGTCGTCTTGTGCTCTCGATGGTCGAGTTACGATTGACATTGGATAACAAACCCAAACAGAACCTTTCGGAGTTTTCAGTGTTGGGGTCTGTGAAGCCATCAACGTATATGCTAGTGCTGTGGGCTTGGAACTGTTGTCCAACACGGTTGTTCAGCTCATAATACGAAACAGAGCACCATGAAGATGGTTCCTGGTAGTTTATTGGAGTAACATGGGATAAATCTACAAGACAGAGGAGACAAATGCAACAATCAATGAGCGCTTACCATTTGAATGGAATTTTCAGTGAGGATTTTGACAAATAGTAATGGGCATTTCAAATTCAAAGAAACAAAAAAGGAATGAGTTGTACCATATGTGGGAAAACTGTTTCTTCCAGTGGGAAAACAAATGGAATGGTCAATCTCAACGGTAATTCCAGCAATAGAGCTTGGCACTAGTGAAAATTTCAGTTGTTTTGGGAAAAGGGGAATACCTTGGAAGGTATCACCTTTTTCCTGGAACATTTTTGTTGATATTGATTGTTCCATTTGTTTCCCACCAGAACAACTGGTTTTCCCGTACAAATGGCAAGCACCCAATATCTCCCAACATTTAAAGCTAATGAGATAAATAAGATTTACTTTCCACCCACCTGTCTGAGCAGTCACTGCTGGTGGAGAGTTCACTGTATCTACATCCATTGCATTAGGGTCCACCGGGCGGGGCGATCCACCATCCTCAGACATGTACCCTGGGGGTGTGTCTGATTCAAAAGGGGAGTGAACAACTAATCAATCTTTGTCAACCAAGCACAATGCTTTAAGAAAAAAACTCAGTTTGGTTTTAATAGTCACCTTAATATGCTGTCACAGAGCCCTTTTAAACATTGTTCTAAGTTGTGAAAAGAAACTTGGCCAAGGACCCAGTCATTAATTTGCAATGGAGACAATGAGTCGTAAAGTATATGACGGGCAATGAAATTGCATATGGATGGTATAAAATACAAGAAGATGAAAAACACAAGAAGACAAGAACAAAACACAAGAAGATGCTTGGTAACTTCTCCTGAAGACAATTCATGCACCTGTCTATTACTTGGGTTATCAAACATCAAAACTCGTCCAGTCGTTGAGAACAAGCCCAATTCTTGTCTAAAAGGTTTCCAGAGTAAGTGTCACTGAGAGCAGAGAGTTTAAGAATAAATGGCAATAGCTTGAATATCTACATATTGCACATATATTGCCTTTTGACGACCAAATGCACCCCACCAAATATTTGTTATGTACACTTTTTTTTATGTTTAATTACCCATACAATGTTTATGAATCACACACACTACCACAAAAAAATTCTTTCTAACGACAATTCCATTCATTGTCACTTGAAAGAAAAACAACATATAATTTTCTTTCATGCAGCGTTGACTGGAGTGTGACAATGTAACAAGGGAAAAACAAACAGACGCAACAGTCAAGTCCGGATACAATTTGAATTTCTAAATGAAGAACACTGGCAGTAAAAATAGCAAGTTTCTTAAATTGCTAACTTCGCTGCCAAGGTATTCATTCGTAAAATAATTTAAAAGCATCAAAACATACTAAAAAAATACAGTTTAGACTGTTTCAAACGTGTTCCTGTTTCTTTGATGGAAAACGCAAGCAACTCGTTGTTTGGGAATCACGATATTTCATCTATTGGCTTTTTCTGCTGAAGAATGCCGGCTAATGCTAAGCCCCTTGATACAATATCAATGTCTCGACTTCACAGTTAGGGTAAAATAAAGTAGGCGAGAAATTTTAACCCTCTAAGCAAATTAATTGAGTGAGCATTCCATCGGATACAATTCTCGAAACAAAATTACCATCAATATCAATGTACAGGCAGAAATTAAAAAAAGGCACGAAACATGTATAAATACACACACAAAAAAAAATTACTTCTAACACACGAGAACCAAGGAAGAGAAATAAAGATACGATGGATAAGGGTTTTATGGTTGTAACGTAGGATGCACATGTACGGAGGTGCGATCCTTACCTGGCATGTCAAAGCTACTTCCCGGGCTGTGTTCCAGCTGATTTGGTCGATTTGAAAAAGGATACGAAGCGTTGTAAGGCATCGGAGGATCATCACTGCTTCGAAACGGTGCTGGTAAAGGCGGAGGAGGTCTCGGGTATTCACTCTGTCGTGGCACAAGAACCGGCGGTAGAACTGTAAAGTAGAGCCCAGATATATAAGCTTACAGGTTGATAATTTGTGATTCCCCCCAAAAAGTTGAAACCCTGATTAATTAACTAATGAAGTACAAAATTAGAGAAGAAAGGAACAAAGGATATATAAATGGCGTGAAAAATCAGGGCACATTTAAGTGGTAAATGTCTTCACGACCTTGCTTCACCGTCCAACACAAGCCACAAATGTCGACTTGGAACCTACCTGGACTTTCCACGCGCCTGTAGTGATAGGGATTTATGCATACTTCTTTCTGTTTGAGCCCAAACGCATACTCGCAACAATCCAATGGCTTTAACTCGTGGTGGCTCTGAAGATCAGGCCATCGCCACACTCGGCAGTAAATTACATGTGGCAAACCTTTTCTATGGGAGACTTGAAGGCGCCCGTCTAAACTACGGGTTATTGTCACACATTTTGACGGCTGGCCGGGTTTTGACAGAGCATTTTCAAGCTCTTCTAGAGCACCCTTTTTCTTTTTAAGCTTCTTGACTAAAGACTCAATAGCCTTTTCCGCCCATTTTTCTTCTTCATCGCCCTGCTTCCAGCCAAGCAGTCTTTTCACGGCAGGCGGGGTGAACGAGAACAGCGAAGCCATGGTCGTCATCTTGATAGTTCGTTTTTATCAACTCCTCTCCACTTTTCCAAGAAGCTTATCTTCCTGTTCAGTTGATTTGGCACACGCTAGTGTTTCGATTATTGACGAAACTGTCGTAAATTACGGCTTAAGAGTGATAGTTACAAGAGTTTTATAAAAGCAACTCCAACAATCAACCACTGCCAAGCCTTCGAACTATCGAATGCTTCACTGGCGCCTGAACGGCGTCGCCGTTTAAAAGAATACACAATCTCGCCAAAATGGCGACAATCGCTGTCATTCAAGTTTGACAGCCACTCAATTCGCTGAAAAACGCAGTGAAACTACCTCCGAAAACCCTCAGCTTAACCGAAACCTGCAAACGATTGTTCTTCAAAAGACAAATGCGTCTTCGTTGCTGGCGAGGCAGCTCTCGGGTAATCTGACGTCACATCACCTGGCGACATCCTGTCTGGGAGAGTTTGACATCACCGGCGAGAGAATATTTGATTTGAAGCTTGGGTATGAAAGAACTCAGTTTTGAGCGGAAAGAAATCAATCATTCTTAACTCACACAGCAAGTTAAAAACAAAAAGGCCGGGCTTTTTCCACAAACGAACGTTTGTTTTGCAAAGTTGAGCATCGACGAAAATCACCGCACCCCACCTGGGCAAAGTTCCGTCTTAGCGGAGACCCCCCACCGTGAATCAAGAAATCGCATTTTCAATTCTCACTACTTGCTTCATTTCAATGGTTGTTTTTTTTCCTCAAAAATCGCTCTCATTAACAAACAGCTTCTAAAGCACTCAACGGTCATGTTTCTGTATAAACTAAATATTTAAGTAAATTAACACCGTCTAGGATTTGATCGGAAGTAGGTGCCATTCCGACGGAAGCTTAGCATACTATAATTTGATTACTTCCGGTGCAATGTCGGCTCATGATCGCAAGAAAATTAAGGAATTCTTTACCGGCAACGCAATTTGCTTTCAGAAAATTGTATTGCTTAAAAACCTAACTAACGTCACAGAGAAGCTTAAGTAGCTTTATGATCGCATCGGCTCGCATTTGGAAGTTTTGTGGCTTTTTTGAGCTTAAAAGCAAGCAGTACGGTTCAAACCCAGTATAACACTACATGCATAGACAGTAAATTATGTTGTCTGGGAACTGGGTGATTAGCACATTGGTAATCACGTCGAAGGATAAAAGGTGATTGTGTTGACTTAAAAGATACAAAAAAGTTTTGTTCAACTGGTGTGAAAGGTTGAAATGTGTAGAGCACGTTTTCCCGCAGAAAGTAAAATGAACACTGTATTGAAGCTTCTGTCACCTCTTGTCACTTTCATGTCCGCGTCAAGTATCTTTTGTCTATCAATATGTTGCTGGGGCGCGTTGGAAAATTTATACAATTTCTCGAGTTTTTCTAACAGCAACTGTCGCATAACAAGTGTTTTAAAACAAATCAAGCTCCTGTTACATAGATGGAGACGGACGACCTTTTTTGCACAGGCAAAGCAACATAAAATACACCGTTGGTAGTCTTTGTAAGTAAGGCCTGATTTGCTGCCTAAACTGACATACTTGACAGCATTTTTGCAGCAAAGGGCATAAAGGTCATAGACAGGGAAAAAAGTGCAAAATAATGATTATCCATCCCCTTCGTCTCCCCACAAACAAAAATTGTCCGGAAATAGACAGGGTAAAATCTGCCAATCAAAGGCTGAAAGTCTATGATATCAATTAAACAGCACGCACATAGGCTGTTTACCATTTGGGATGAAGTAAGATTTAATTTCACAGAAAAGAGAAAAATAAGCCAGAAACCCCTTTTCATCACACCTCAAGGTCAGGGAAAGCAGATACCATGCAGCTTTTTACAACCTCTAATTTCATTGGATCTGGTTAGGACACAGCTCTATTGTTTATAAGGTTAGGTTTCATTGTTTCTGTTGTTTCTTTGAATGCTTCTGAGCCAATTGCGTGGGCTGTTGTAATAACTGTGTACTGACCCCAGGAAAAAACCCTGTTTAATTGCATTGTAATTAAACAAATTGTGGTAAGTTTGTTCTAAAGAAGTATTTAATATTCTGCACTCTTAAAAACATTTGATATGATCACATATGATCTTAATCTAATTTTATGTAATCACTAATATCCACTTTAAAAAGCGCTCCATAAAGTTGATCAGATGATAATCAAAACTGAGGACAAATATTGGCATTTTATGTGCTTTGTTTCAAAGAAAATGACAATTGCAATTCCAATATAAAAATTCACCACTTGACCATCCCCAACAGATCGTATAGACGGTAAGGTAATTAAAACTGCCAAGAGAAATTTGGAAGGGGGAGGATGGGGGGGGGG
>BLFK01000976.1:1306792-1321518 GCA_014634185.1 Astreopora myriophthalma | reverse complement strand
TTTTTTTTTTTTTTTTGTGCCCAAGCAATGCTGTGTACGTCATTGAGAAGCGGAGGGAGAATTGGCTTCATTACTGTTGGCGCTGAAGATAGATCGTGAAATGAAAAGGGGCAACCGAGAAGTGACAAAATTGGTTGGACACGGCCCATTGTTTCCATCTCTTAAAAAGTAAGAACGAACAATCCCATCATATTGCAACAATACCTCTTTCTTTTCTAAGTATCAGTGTTACGATAATATTCTCTATTGTTTGCAATCGTCTTATGGAATATTCATAGCCTCGATACAATCGATGTTCATATATTTTCTCAAACTTAAGGTCGGAACACACTAAGCGACAAGTCGCTGCAACAAGTCGCGGAGACTTGTCGCTGCAACAACTCGCCTTGTGTGACATGGTGAATTTTTGTAAAAATCGCTGTCGCTGCAACAGAATTTTGTCGCTGCGATCAGTCGCACGAATTCAAACTGGTTTGGTCAGAATGCTGAATGCTTAAAAGGAACAACAAACGAAAAAATGTAACGCATAGATCCTACACAAACCTCCGTTGGCGTCTCTGAGTACCCCTTAACACGCTCCACAGTCTTTGTTTCCAAGTCATTACTCATGCGTACCATCCAGTTCAATGTGGTGGTTGTCTTTGGAAGACGGAAAATACGGAAGACAAAAATTGTCTACTACGGCTACTACAGCTACTACTACTACATGACTTGGGTTACTACCCAACTCGGGTATGTAACAAAGCCCGGGGGGGGACTTTAGAAATTTCTGGATGGGGATGTGCCGCTGGGACCCTGGAACCCTTAGCCTATGCCAGAGCTAGTTTCAGCGGGATTTTGCTACCCTATACCAGAGTAAACTCCCCAAATCACTCCTATCCTAGAGTAGCTGTTTTCCAGAAACTGAGTTCGTGAAAAATGATAACCTATTCTAGACCCAAACGCTCTGATTTATATACCCTATGCTAGAGTAAACTGCTTGAAAATCATACCCTTCACAGCGGCACATACCTATATAGCCCATATATGGCCGTACCCCCCCCCCCCTCCCGGGAACAAAGCTTGACCGCAACAGAAGCCGCAACAGAGCGAAACACCCAGTACACTGATTTGAAATAAAATCAATCACAAGAGTTTCCATGATTGCTTGGTATGTGGCTTAGTTTTATTTCATTAAACAGACAGATAATTAAATCGACGTTATTTTACGAGGTTGCTTTCTTTGTGTTACTTCATCCGAGAGTTTCACGTCATGATGACAGGTGCTGACCGAAAGCTAATAGGCTCCCGCTTTTCGGGAAACGAAAGACGGACCAAGACCCTCAGGAAAAATACGCACCCACTTTGAACAACTTGAATGATGTGCTTTACTTTTCACTGTTCGATGTTTTCAGTTGTTCTTTTACTGGGAAGTCTTCGTTTTCCGAAAACAGCGGGGTTCCTATGCGAAAAACGAAGACCCTGCGATAATACACCAGAGATGTCTAATTGTCTGCTTTAAATAATATGAATGATGTCACGGTGTTTTGCTATTCACTGATTGACATTTTACCACTTACTGGAGTCTTCGTTTTAAGGTATTCGGTCTTCTTTTTCCGCGCACCCGGAGAAGATTTGGATGCACAGAACAAGCAATTTGAATGCAAGAATTCAGTGATCTCAAGTTCTCAGGCTGCCTCTGCAATACCAGTAACCATTCCGTTTTCGGAAAACACATCCTTGCAAACCGGCCTTATCCAGTTATTCCGTTAATCCTAAACCGGAATAGAGACAAACAGAATGCTCCGAAAAGAAAATGCACCCTTAGTAATGGAAGCTGTCCACATTTTCAGCAATCTCTTCTTGTTCAATCCAAAATAGGGGCGCTACTTAGTTATTCGCCCCTAGTTAAGGGTCCTGGGGCCGTCTCTCGTGAAAGCTCCGAAACTTTTTGGATAGGATATTTAGACGCCTATCCTATCCTGAAAGCTTGTTGACAAACTAATTCTCAGGATGAGCAGATTGTATTTTTATAAATTGCTTTCCGGGCCCGTAAATTTTTCGGGACTTTCGAGAAACGGACCTCTTCTCCTCCAGAAATAACGCGATCACCCAAGGGTCTAGTAGTCTTTCTCTAGATTGAGCATTTTTTCTGTGGATATATTCATGTAATGCTTTCATTGGCTGTTTAAAAATCGTCAAACGCTATTGCTTGTAACTGTTTTTTCTTAAAACTGAATACCATTGTTTCTAATTACGCAATGTGATGAAGAAAATTTAGTTTACTGGATGCTTTGAAGTGGCTCACGAGTTACGTCATTGGACAACAAAGCCAAAATAAACCAAATTCAGAGGCTGTTAAAGATGAATCCGCGTTCTAAATAGATGTTTCCACGTAAAAATGGACTCCTTTGAATTTGCGTTTATTTGCGAGACCTATGGCTTATACCATGGAGCCAGTAGCTTTTCTTTAGAGTTTCAACTATATTTGCTTGTCGTCCTCTAGGCTACCAAATCTTATTGAAGCTCTTTGCTCGACAGGATGTCTGCTGTGTTATGCATGCTTGGTTTTAACAAGAAAGTTTAAAATTACAGCTGCATTTCATTGATTCAAGATTTCTTCTACGGTTGGCGTGAAGTCTTTAGTACTTCACGGCGAGAGGATAACAGCCTTTGAATTCCAAAAGAGAACGGAAACTTGATGAAGGATTTGGGTCCTAAAAAACCGTGAAGTACATGTGCTGCGATTTGCAAGTTGCAAGTGTTTTTCCGGGTACCAGTCGAATGGTTTTTGTCGAGACTAATTTCCAGCTAATCAGTGAGCTTTTGAAACGAACACTGTTGGCTTAAAGATTGAATGGTTTCAAAAGGCACCGCATTTATTCCTCGGCGGGATATGTAGGAGTTCACGTGTAACGTATTCAGTGTAGATTAAAAAGGAGCTATTTTGGGATAGACAGTTCTCGTCCGCGGATCTTGACAACAAATGATCGTCATGACGTCGAACTTACTTTACTATCTCATGTAAATATTGTTTGCCGTGGTTTATCGGATGTGAACAAACACTGAACAAAATTTAAACCCTTTGTAAAGTTCAGGGGCTTTGCTCGAAGAAGATTATAACTCGAATGAGTAGAAATTGCTCCAAGAGACGGTTCATCGGAACAAGAAAAGATTTATTTTAAATTAATCCAGCCATATCTACTAGTTTGTTTAATTTTCTAACTAGAGAAGATGCCAATTTCTTCCTTTTATGGATTGAGAAGGAATTCTGTTCCAGCCAAACCGTGGAATACTACGAAAACTTCTCCACAGAAGAACAGTCCAAGAGACGGTTTGTTTAGAAAACGATCTTTTGGTGTACCAAGACTTTGGGAACACGACTTTCACGATGTATACGACGAGCAAGACAATGAAAAATGCCATAAAAGTTTTCATTCGTCGGTTGCTGCCACCCATACGCAGAAGAACGGTAAAACGGCGAGAAAATCATCTTTAAATTCGCGACCAAGGAGCGCGCGCCAAGACAGGGAACTGAAAAGGCGCGATACCTTTCCAAAGTTTGAGGGAGATATTTGTTCGCCTCGAACTACCGAAAAGGTTTTTAAAAGAAGTAAAACAGATACTTCAATTGTTCTTGGGAGACCGGCCAGAAAAGTTATCAATAAACCTCCAAAAAGGCCAACATCTTTGTGGACTTCGAATTCAGGCAAGAAAGACGAAAGGTCTCCATTGAAATTTCGCAAACGAAAGGTATGTTTGGTGTGTCTTACAGTACATTGTTTCAATCGACAGGTTTTTATTATAGTATTGTAACTTACTAAGCTCTTTATTGGAAACTTAATAGCTATCTGTAGACGTCTGCGAATTGCCATACCAAGTCCCAATTGAATTGCGTAAAAGAATGTTGATTATTTTCTGTAAGAAAAATAATTTCTTAACATGTTTGACTTTTGTCGGAAATGCGAAAGCGTCATTAAGTCGCTTGGTCAATAGACCTGAAAGTTGGCACGCCTCTTTTTCCGAAGATAAAAGAAAAGTTTAAAAAACGAAACAGACTTACAAACTCGATCTATAAATGTACACAAACGCAACTTAGCCAATGAAGATGTCGAAATAGAAGAAGATTTGCATGTCACGTTTCAATTTATTCAGCTCATAGTTTTTTTATCTGAAGAGGATTCTCAGTACGTTTTTGATTTTTTGCCAAAATGAGTTATAAACTTATAAAAGAAGGCAGGATTTGTAATGACTGTATGGCAGTGAACAGGGCGATTAGAAAAAAATGTGCCCTTATGTTTACACGATAGAGGGTTGTGTCGATTGCTTGACCTATGAAGAAAAATATATGTACATAGACAAAGTGTCTTCATGTCCTTCTTACATTGATCCCTGGCGTTCTCTTTCGTTCGGCACGCAACAGAATAAGAAGTAAAAGCACGCGATGTGTTCAATGGCACGCGACTCAACGAAACTCAGCACTCGAATGGTTTCCAAGTGTGAAGAACTTTAGTCATATATATCTAGCTAATCTCGACTGCTCTTCTCACTCTGTACGTACTGTAAATAACTAAAATACCACAATACGGAGAGTCAGCAAAGATCAATTAGTCAAGACATTCGGTAATAAATTTTCAAAAACTTTGAAGGTATGTGATCTCCACAGCACTTTTTAAAAGAAATGATCGATTTGGCAGGTGCGCGTTGCTCCCCAGATGGGCAAATACGTAACATGTAAAAATCTAAATGAATAAAAAAAACAAACAACCAAAAAATAAAAAAAAAAACAAAAACAAACAAACGAGCTCAAAATTATTTTGGTGCATGGTGTTGCTGACATTCCTGCACACAAGTACACTGAGACTTATCTGCGATTTGGGAAAGGATTTTTTTGCAACCAGCTTGGCTCAACCCAGTTTATGGCGGAATTAACGTAGACGACGTACGGTTTACGAGGCGGGCCACGATCTGATAGAGCTCACAGCCGGTCTAAAAAGCTCGGCGGCTGCAGTCTCTCGGCGATCACGGCTATTTACACCTTATTTAAAAGAAAAGCGCGCTAATTAGTGAGCATATAAAACGAACCCTTTCAAACCAGAGTAGCATCAAACTATGTGTGACGACGTGATAAGTCATCGCTTTTTTTTAATTGTTATAAAAGAAATCATATATCTCACGTGTATTGTGAATGCTATTCTACTAGATTACAGGATTTTCATATACTTTCTACATATATTTTATGAATTATTTTCCCGTCTCTCTCGAGAATGGTATATGTAAATATAGACATAAAAATATATATATTGGATGGGCGAAAAAAAAAAAAAAACAGGTGCAGAAATAACTTTCTCGACGTGCAGAATTACAGTCATGCGAAAAATTTGTCAATCAAATCCAACAAGTAGATATCATTTTGACATTTTGTGACAGATTGCTGTTCTTATTTAAAATTCCCTGCACCTTGATTGGCCCTTTCCACGTCACCTTTGACCTTAACGTCAAAACCAGCGTGAATGTTGGTGAGGTATCAATCGTGTGCCGTTAAGAGGCAATGATCTACTCGAAAAGAACGCTCGAAAGGGTATTTTCAAAGAACGGTGGGTTGAGTTTAATGTGTAGTTGCCTTCCACCCTTTTAGTCTTGAGTGTCTGTGGATAAAATGCGCTAATTTCGTTAGACAAGAAGCTGATTTCGGTTCTTCGTGATCAAGCTTGCGTTAACGTGAAGATAAAGGTATTTAAAGATTTAAAGGATAAAAATGCGTTTGTTATAAGACAAAAGGTTCACAATTTCGTTCTTTATTCTTAAAGGCGAGTTCTCGGCAGGGTTTCGTGTCCTATTAAGTTAAAATGTAAACCGGCTCTGTTGCATATTCGTTGTTTTAATTGTGTGCGCTGAACCGTATAGGAAGTATTGTATATGTTATTGACATTTAAAACACAGGTTTTTGAGCCGTACTGTTGTTTTCCAATGTACAGTCTGAGAAATAGTTTGCTTTCGCTAATTTTAAGAGAGTCTGAAAGGCGGAACCCTTGCGTCAAACCCCTCAAAGTATAGTAGAAGCAACTCAACCACCTTACGGCAGTCTAGTGTCAAGGGCCAAGTTGTTATTGAAGTCGTCTTTGTGAAGATATATATCATTTAAAGTGAGCTCGTTCAGTTGTATCTCATCCTTATCTTTCGCTTTTTCAAGCTGAAGGAAGCCTCGATGAGCTATTATTTTTTTAAAATATTGTCAAATGTTATTTCCATCGAAAGAAATAGGCGATATCTCGTTTTCTGAAAGTGAAGCCTGGTGTTAATTTACGAGTGAATGTTTAGACTTTCGTTGAAAATTTTATTGTTTTTGCGTGCTGAGCAAACGATACACGTCCAAAATCCATGTTGCTATAGCGAAGATGTCGGTTTTTTGTTGACTCGAGAATTAAGTGACGCGTAGTCTCGTCTAAAGTTCCCATGCAATATGCGTAAGATAAATAAGGATTAGTTCATATATGCTAATATGCCCCTTTTAAAACGTTGTTTTTTAGATTGGTAATTCTGTTTCACCGTCCTTTTGCTCCCCTAACGGAAGTTCAGACAAGACTCTAACTCAAGGCGACAAAGTCGTGTGCATTTTGAATAACCAACCACAAGTTGGTATTTTAAAATATCTTGGAAGAACGCATTTCGCGGATGGTGAATGGTGTGGAATTCTATTAGACGAACCCTGTGGAAAAAACGACGGTTCTGTGCGAGGAGTTCGATATTTCCGATGCCGAAATAAGCACGGTATTTTTGTACATTCGCACAAGGTGAAGTGCGCCGATGAAGCAGTTCTCTCAAAGCTAAACTTGTCAGAGGGGTTTTCCAGTCCTGAATCATCAACAAAAAAGGATAAAAAAGTCGTTGATAGTGTCTCAGTGATGGCTTCGAGTGATGTTACAGTCCTTGGTGGAAATCAGCTGGTTTCTAAGCATCGGGAGGCGAAATCTCTAAGGTTGTCACGCCGGAATCGAAGAAACCGCTCGATTTCTTTGGACAGGTATCTCTTCCTCACGACCAAACGGTTCGCGAAAGGTCTGAATGTCTTGTCGCACAACACCAACAAAGGTGATAAAGTTGACTTATGGGAGAATAATCGTATTAACCGTTCAGTTTCATTGCCCAGGATCTCTAAAGAAAATAATGCCATTGATTCAAGAGAATTCTGTTTGGCCAGTGAAATCCAGCCCTTGGAAAAGAAACCATTGCAAGAAAACAGCGAGTTTATTGGAGCGAAAAAAGGTTGCATGGGTAATGGCAATCGAACAGCTGATCTTGAAACACCTGATGCTACAAGAGAGCTTTGCACTGGCAGTCTGCCAATTGTAGATTCTCTCAGTAAATTGAACAATTATAATGCAATTTTGTGCTCAGATAACAGCGTTACCAAAGTAGTTTCTAAGGTTGGGCATGCTGTGTCCCTGGACACTCACCTCATGATACAAAATGAACAACTGACTGTCAGGACAAATGGCATGAATGAGGAGATCGGCTGTCAATCACATGCTGGTAAGAAGGAAGACCCATTTATACAAGGGCACCATTGTAGCTGTCCCAGCCTGCACTGTGCAGACCATTTTTCAGAAGCCATAAAGACGTGCCTAGATTTAGGACGCACTGAGAGGTCAGTTATTCATGAAGCTTCTGGAGAAAACGATGGAAGCGTAGAGACTGTTCCTACAACAGGTACCCATTTTGGTCATGACACACACTCTCACTCACATTCTGAAGGGTTACAAACATCATTTCAGAAATCCAAGACCAGCTCAACACACACCGAGCTTGGACGCAAAGGTAGCTGGCCATGGGTTAATTCAACCCCAAAGCGGTTGCTAAAGAGCTATGGAAGCAGTGATAATATTGATACCACTGTGACAGCTGGTAATGAAGACACCTCAAACAAGGGATTTAGTTCAATATCAGCTGAAGTTAGGCCAATATCCAGCCATGGACTTGAAAAACATCTTAATTTAGAAAATATTTCAGGTGATGCATATATTAATTCCGTGAATAAAGCAATGGTACCATTACACTTGGAGCCAGAGGATCAATCTGTTGATGCAGACTCCAATTATACTGAGAGCCTTTCAGGCTCACAGGCATCTCTTTCATCAGCTGGAACAAGCAGCAGCAAAGGAAAGAAAATTTCCACCAAGAACACAATTCCTACTGCTGTGAAGGGCTCAACTTCAAAAACTAAAGCAGTCTTGTCAAATGGCGTAAGTTTGCCAAAGGCAATGCAGAAGCAATCTAGGCTTGAACAAATTCGTCAACAGCAACAAAATCGTCATGGCCCATTGCCTTCTTCTGTCAACAAATCATCTTCAGCAAACAGGACCATTGTTGTTGCAGAAAACACCAAGGTTGTTAAAACAGCAAAACGACATACATTGGGTGGAATAACAGATGCAAAGTCTTTTGTGCCCCGCCCATCAATTGTCAAAAGACTTACAAGTGATGGAATGACTGAAGGTGCAGTTGCAACTGGGTCAAGTAATGAGGATACCAAATCAAAACTTCCTGTTAAGAAAATGTTCCCATCCCAGATTTCAAGACCAGCTGCTCCGGCGAAAGTGGAAAAGACCTCTGACAAGGCTATGCCCGTTCAAAGAAATAATAGTTCTGCTGGAGGTCGCCCAACAGTGAAACGAAACTTGTCCTTAGCACAATCTGATTCCCAATCGAGAAAGCAAAATAGTGTGGGAAAGGTATCAAACGTGGCTGCTCAGTCCAGGACAGTCGCTGGGACAACACCTATATCAGGCAAAGGTCCCAAGGGAGTGATGGCAGCAGGATCTAAGTCACAAACATCACGTGTGGCAAGGTCAAGCAGTTCTGCTAAAGGTAATATACTTTTTTGTTGTTTTTCCAAGCTTGCATAGTGAGTTCTTGTATTTTTAAGGGGCTCTACTCTTTAAGGCCACATGCACTGGTAGGTAAATTGTGGTTTTGGAACTGAACACATTGATTTAAGTTTTCAACATGCATATAGTTAAGTGGTATATAATAGCTGCACTGGAGAGTCCTTAGGTATTCAAATGCAAGCATGTGATGAGGTATACATCCATTGATCATTCATCACAGATAGGAATTATTCTGAGTTTGAGAAGCTTAGAGGAAACAGTCTACTTGCATACTTTTTACATTGGAAAAATCTTGTGATATAATGGAGGATTGATAGGCACAGGTATGTGTCTGTCGCATGTATGGCAGTCTTGTTTAGACAAATTTGTCTTACCAGGGGCCAGGGCTGAATTGCTTGAAGCAAGGTTAAAGCTAACCTGGAATAAGTACCATGGCAACCTATAGGTTTTAATCAGGACAGGGCACTAGTAACAGTTTAAACTTGTTTAAACTGGTATCGAAGTACATGTGGTACATAGTTTTTTGTTTTGTTTTTTGGTTTTTGTTATTTTTCTTTGGGGGGGGGGGGTCTTTCCAACCAACTTTAATTTGGTCTCTCTTTCAGTGTTACTGAGTATATATTTTTTTGTTATAGTTGTAACTAGTGAAGACTGGTGGTTGTAAAATTTTCAGCTGATAATGAAGTGTTTATAACTTAATTGCCATTATAAAAATTTTTCAGGTGAAATTAAACGTTACTTGTTTACAGTTGAAAGCCTCATATACAGAAACAATGAATTGAGCATCTCGGAGAAATTTTAATTGCAAGTTTTAAAGGGCAATATGGTTGAAATTAATTAATTCTGAATTAACTCAATATTATTGTAAACAGTCTTCTGTAGACAATATTTTATTCATGAATGGTTTCAGTCCCTTCTATAATTAATACTTTCTGTCAATTGACAAAGCTTGGCAATTGGGTTAAATTGCATTCTTCAAGTCAAAGGAATGTTTTTGAGTTTAAAGGATTGTCTTCTTGTTCAATATTTTCGGCAACGAAAAGAGGCAAAGTCTGAATTAGGCAATGGGAGTAGTAAGTCTGATGTTGTGGTCACAGGTATAGTAATTTAAGAATATATTGGTGAAGCTGAAGTGGTTATTTATATTAATTTCCTTTTTTCTTGAATGGTCATTGATTTTCACAGTAAATCAGTGTTTAATTTGAACTTGGTTTGAAATCAATACAGTTGGGGTTTATGAACATTGAGTCTCCAAATTTCCAGACTCTTGGTTTGTTCTAGTTTCCCTTTGTAATAGAAAGCTTTATTTCATACAAATACTGGTAACATCCAGGTATGAAAATTCCATGTTATCCTTTAATTAAAGGTACCAACTTGATGGTACACCCTGTTAAGCGCTTTCTATGGCAAAGAAGCATATAACTTAATCCTCTTTTGTGGTAGACACAATTCAGGTCTCGTGAGAACAAACTCAAAAAAATTTTCATCCACTTTGTTGGCTCTACATCTGCATGTCATTTCGCTTTCTGTTATTTCCAGTGTCAATCTGTAACAGCCACAGCTCACAATTACTATTTTCTTAGCTTTGCAAACTGGCAACCCGGGGAAAAATGTTGCTCTTCAAATTGTCATTTTTTTGTTGCTTATATTTGAAGGGAAAGTTGAAAACACTGACCCCCACTCCGCGGACTACCCACTGACCCCGCTCCACAGACTACCCCACGGACTACTCCGCAGACTACCCTGCGGACTACCCTCACGGACTACCCTAAATAATCAACCAAATTGACTTTTACGGGGGAAGAGACACAGGCCAACCTGCTCAACCTGCACAATCAAAACAGCCGCCATTATCATATACATATCAGCCAAGAATATCATGAAGTAAATTTAGTTCACCTGTTTGTAGTCTTTTCATCTTGTGGGGCATCAATTTCTATGATTTTGATTTCTCTAGATGTAAGGAAGGTTCAAAAGAGCTACTTTTAGCAAAAGTCAATGTCCATGGCAAACACTTGAAGCAGATTAAAAAGATTAATATTCCAGAGCCCTTACTGATTGTCCGTGTTTAGACTGATGGCCGATGAAGAATGGGGTGAATATGAAAAAAAAGACTGGGTCTAGGAAGTCGGTGAAAAGAAAATGGCGGCTGTTTTGATCGTGCAGGTTGAGTAGGTAGGCTTGTGTCTCTTCCCCCGTAAAAGTCAATTTGGTTGATTATGTAGGGTAGTCCGTGGGGGTAGTCCGCAGGGTAGTCCGTGGAGTAGTCCGTGGGGTAGTCCACGGAGCGGGGTCAGTGGGTAGTCCGCGGAGCGGGGGTCAGTGTTTTCAACTTTCCCATATTTGAAATGTTCCCATTTCCAAGATTTTGTTGTTAATATCTTTTTGGAATTTAACTTGTAATTTTGAATGCTATCTTCCATGTAAGAAAGTTATAGCTCGTGGATATAAGGCCACAAGAAAGGTTGATGGATACTATCAAATATAGTGCACGTGTTCAATTTTGCAATGTACTTGTATTAAGTTTCACATTTCTGCTGTTGTCTGTCGTCGTCATCGTCATCATCATCTTCGCCATCATTGTCATCAGTACCATATCGATGCCAGAAGCTATGCTGATGTTGCTAGTAAAACTGACAAAGTCTGCTTTGCTTTTCAGGTAGAGCACCACCTGCAAAAGTCACCAAGACCCAGTCGTCATCAGTGTCGACCAAAAAGGTAGTACAACCAGCTAAGCAAAATGTCAAAGAAACGCCAGCCAGTTTAAAACAAGGACTCTCCAAACTCCCAAGAAAGGTGTCAACACAGCTTAGCAATGCAAGCGACAGTGCTTCAGTAACAAGCAGCATCAAAGATCAACTGGAAGATAATTTGGAAGATCTCCACGACACTGATAATGATTCTGTAACTTCTGCGGGTCATCAGAAATCAGATCTCAATGGAAGAGTTGTATCTGGTGGATATTTTCAACAAGACGAGGTTGATGCTAGAGTAATTTCTCCACTTGAAGCACCTTGCAGGATAATGCCACCTGATATCTTGAGCGAGACGCCATACCTCAGCAAGCATTCCATCGGTGTTCAGTTTGACGACGATAGAGACTTGAAGACTATTCAAAGTCTGAGAGAGAATGTACAGCGTCTACATGAGCTTGTAAAGCAGAGGACTGATCTGTGTTGGGAGCTTCAGAATCAACTTGATGAGGACAGTATGGACTTTGTGACAGCTTCTGTCATGATTTTGTCAGTTGTTCGTAAGGTGAGTGGTTGAGACTGTTGTGATCTTGTGTTATTATTAGGGAAAATTACTCCCAATAAAATTCTAACATTAGTTGTAGATATTTGTCGACATCACAAAACTGTCATTTTTGTTAGATATCATTACCATTGGGCAGTCAGTAATAATTGTTGTTGGAGTACAATCTGATTTGTCAGCAATGTGTGCTAATCAACCACATTGTTGATTAATGTCATATTATTAACACTGCTGTCACCATCTTTGATTGGCTACAAGCATGTGGCTAATTCTGACTGGCACTATTTTCCGCAGACAATACGTCTTATGCATGTAAAGGTGACGTCATTTTGCAGACGATAGTTTTAACGCAAGACAACATCAGCTAACAGGCTAACTGGCAGTTTCATGGATGTGCATAATAAAAAAATTATTGAATTCAGTTTTTGCTTGATAGGGAGAATTATCAAGGTCTTGGTTTGTTATCCGCCTCAGCCTTTGGCTTTGACAGATAACACAAACCTCGTTCTTGATAATTCTTGCTATCATGCTCAACATCATTCAGTAATTGAAAACTAATTGTTATCACTGTCACAATGTCAACACTGTTTTTTTTTCTTTGCCATCCTCAGTGTGGTTATTCGCATCATTGCTGTTGCCATCGTGATGCTCATTGTCATGGGGCTAAATGCAGTTTAGGTGTAGTTAAACTTGAGGCAGTGCTGGCCAGCAGTGCTTTGCTGTTTTGGTGCAGTTGCTAAGCCTGGCAGGGACTCTTGGGATAAGACAGCTCCCCAGTTGTGTTCAAGGTTATTTTGCTTGTATTGCTCACTCATTGCACTGATTTGACAAAATAACCAAAATATGGATGGAGCTCCCTTTCTGTGTGTGTGGACATTTGAAGCTCTTTGTTTTATATACTAGTCTCTAGAATTGTCACAGGTTTATTTTCATGTGATGTGAAAGAGTCTATAATTTTAACTGGCAGATGCAACTGACTCAAAAGTACTGCAATCAACTGGAAAAGAAAATTGAATCCACACTGCAGGAGATGAATGTTGTTCAGGAAAAACTTGGTAAGTTAATAACCAGATAATCAAACTAAGAACAGTGGCAATTTAGCTCGCAGGAATGGTCAATTAAGACATATAGTTCTTTAATTCAGGTCACAGTTGTTTAAAGCTTTCCAATGAATAATTTTATCCAGTGGACTGGTTATTATCCGTCTTTGAAATGTACTTGAATTACAACATTTAATTGCCTGGAGTCTTTTTTGTGCACTCCTATACATAGCTTAGTAGAATGTGAGTATATTCATGGTTACATATTGTAATACAGAAATCTTTCTACATTTTGAAGCTGCAGGAATAGTAAGTTATTCATTTGGATGAAGTTATCCAGACTTCGAACAATTGGGGCCAGATGGTGGTCTTGGTTGTCAGGGCTTTCTGTGTTAATACCAGCACAGAAAGAAAACTTTTTTTGCACCCTTTTGTTTGCACTGCACTGCAGGTGAAGAGGAGGCTAACAGCGTCAAACTGCAGGAAGAGATGATGTATCAGAGTAGTGAACATGCTGTTGCCATAGAAACTTTAAAGGCCGATTATGAAAATCTGTTGGAACGAACAAGCACTGAATTGAAGGTTAAACATGAAGGAGAAATAGCTTTGGGTAGGCTTCTGAAAAAAGTGCAAGGATCATTTCTTCATTTTCATCTATAATAACATCCTACTTCATCTCATTTCATTTCAAACTTCAACATCATGTTCTTGAACCCCCAAATTATGAGCTGTGGTTCTTTTTGTTTTAGCTATCGAGACACATAAAGCACAAGTTAAAGAGATGCACCAACAATATGAGAAGGAGGTAAACTTACTTGTTCAAGCTCCTGATTACTGTACCCCTCTTTATACAATGGCCTGAAGAGTTAATTCTTTTCAACAGATTGCCCATCTTAAGAAATCTCAGGAAGAGTTTGTAGGAACTTTGAGAGAGCAACACAGAGACGAAATTGTGGAACAGGAAAGCAAACATTCCAGTGCGTTTGATGGTAATATTATTTTTGCTGTGTTCTGGCCAGGACTGAGATTAATAAAAGGAGTCCAAGCTGTACTGTTGTTGTATAAAAATATCCATAATTATGGGCAGTCAGCTAACGTCCCTCTCTTCACTATATCAAAGAAATGGTTGCAACTTCAGGAACATCTCCTGCTCTTTTCAATTTCAGAGCTTGTTGAGGAACACCAAGTTGAAATTGAAACAATTAAGGCTGACTATGATGAGCAACAAGCTGAATTCAAGGCAAGTACCTTAACTCAGAATTACTCGCTGCCTGCACTGTTAAAGGGTCGAGCAGAAAAGGTGCTGTTGATGTCAAGCTGCACAGTTAATTTTAATGGCATAAATTTGGTCAAAAATGCATTATGATTATTGGTTTTGTTGGAGTCAATGAAATTCTTGTAGTTGTCTTACTCGTTAACATAATGCACATATTTTTTTGCAATGAGCTGCAATAATTGTATGGCATGTAAATAAAGAACAAACTGGCTTTGATGAAAGTGATATTGGTAGTCTCTGAAGGAATGATGAAGGCGAGTTTTACCCTTCACATAAATTCGTTGTTCA
>BLFK01000976.1:1279166-1303183 GCA_014634185.1 Astreopora myriophthalma | reverse complement strand
AGAGACGGAGGGCTTATTTGAGAGGGGGGGGCTTAATAGAGGATTTACGGTATTACAAATTGGCTCTTGTGATTGGCTTGGAAAATAATTGACCCTGACTCTAAATTCCAATGAAATTTGAGGCCGTAAAGTGGGGGATCTTTGCTCAGCCACCTTTGATATTTCACCACAAAATAGTTTTTGCACTTGAAGTTCGAGGATGAAAATGTTAGGCACAATCCACCCAGCTCAATTATGCCTCTGTCATTTTATCTGTCTAGGCTATCCATGAAGACAGGACAAACTAATCAAGACACAGATAATCCATCTGGGACAAACTTGAGCAGACATTTGCTATGCCTCTGTTTACTCCCCCTTTCAAAGACTTTAGAATTTGAAATCTAACAATCCTTAGTTTTTTACAGCCATCAATTGTACTCAGTGACAGTTAACCGACCTTTTAAAACAGAAACCGACAAAGTGGGTCAAAATCCACCAATCATGAAGTGATGTGGCCTTTGACCTTGTCTGCTGTGACTGACAGCAGCAAAAAACAAAACCATTCATTGCAATTTCAACTCGAGTCTGCATGTTTTTTAAAAGTGCATTAATTCGTCCAGTATAAAGATGGGCACAGGATGGATTATGTGTCCAGACAAACTATCTACTTCAGTGTCTCTTGGAAACCCCCTTTCAAAGATAGTTTGTCGTTGATGAATAAAACAGACACAGAACAAATGTTTACTCGAGTCCATCCCAGGCAAATTATGCATCACTAGTATAAAAATGGCCAAATTCCATGAAGTTGTGATGCTGCAAAATGCTGTAAGTATATTTTGACATGCTGTAGTAGCACAAAGGGATAGTGATAAACATTCTGAGGTAAGTTTGTCACAATGCCTAAAATCCGTACAGATTTTTAAAACCAGCTTTTGGGTAGAGGAGAGGTGAAGTCTTTTCTCGATTTTCACCTTCATATTCTTGCTAGGCCCTTTATGGCTCCCATGCTTGACAATCCAGAAAAGGAATCCAGGTGATGGCAAGAGCAACATATAACAACTCATAAGCCTCAAAACCCATATACTAATAACTCATAAGCCCAAAAGAAATCCCTAACGTGAAGGAAGTTTGGATATGTGATCTTGAAGTGTTTCATCAGATATCCAAACACTTCAAATTCGGTTTAAAGACTTGGCATTAAGCCTCGTTTTTCAACTCACTTCTCTGTGCGTGGATATCTTATGAAACACTCTGTCATGTTTGATATTACTTCAACATACTGGTATCCTCAGATAATAAGATTTGAAGTTGATCATGATTTTTCTTCAAACCCAAGCCAGTTTCAACGATGCACAAGAGACTTCAAACTTTTGGTTTTATTTGGAACTCAAACCTTGTTACACAAGAAGATCACTTGCATAAGGCTCTGCAACCCAACGATTGCAAGTTAATGCTAACAACCGATATGCAACACTGGCAAAAATAATGTACAGAAATAATTTAAAATAATTTATGGAGGCAGGATAGTTACAAAATTTAAACAAGCCACACTTTAAAAGATTTGATAAAATCCTCTCCCCTAACTGTAAATGGATTGTACAAGTATTTCGACGCAAGCCAAATGATATAGTTAATCAATGCCAACACACACGGCATGAAAATAAACAAAACAAAGACGACCCAAATTGTACGAGAAGTTGTCTTTAAGATAATGCACCCTTTCAAAACCGTATAAAGACAATGATTTAGACAGAAACAATGTGGTTTTAGTCCCTCTTGACAGGTGCGCCCTTCTTAGTGTTATCAGGAAGGGTCTGCTTCAGTGGGATGAAACCAAGAAGCATGATGTGCCTGTCGTAAGCTCTTGAATTCCTGAACATGATGTCTGTCCCATGGAGACGATCCAGTACCCCGAGCATACCAAAGTTCTGTGTAAACCTAGAAAAAGGTTGTTTCAAGTGGGAAGGTTAAATGAGTATCATTGTAGGGTCAATGGGGTACACAGTAGTATCGCTACTCACTCCAAAAGAGTCATGGAAGTCCATACACATTTTCTTTTACGGAAAATCAAAGGCAAAATTAAAGAAAACATTTTACTTGAGGTGGTGGAAGTCATGAGCTTCAGGCGACGGCATAAATGGCAAGTGGTAACCACTATGGGTGTTGATTGTTGTCATCAGGGCCATTGTAAACCACATCCATGCTGTAGCAATGTGAGAACCCATGATCAGTGGTCCCATGGCAATGGGCATGAGGTTTGCTACAAGGTGCTCCACAGGATGCGTATAAATGGACACGATGCCAATGGGGGCCGTCCATTCATGATGGATCTTGTGAATGTAACGGTAAATAGAAGGATGATGGAACAATCTGAAAAATGCAAAAAAAAAAAAAAAAATGCATTTATCTTGGATACTTCAGGGTTTGTACCCTTTTGCACAAATTATTTTCCACAGTAGTGATTAGAGTAGTGTTTTTGGCTCATGAATTATTAATGAATTTGAGAAAGGACCTGTTACAAACTCTGTACCTGTCAGTCTTTCAAATTTGGAAATGAGGACTCCCCTACATGCCGTGTGTTAGTGTCTGTTCTTGCTCTAACAGCAACTATGCCCTACAATACTTAACTTTCTGTAAACCTTTTAGCCATGTAGCAGTACCACAGACTTGTACCTCACCAGCTTAAGGCATAAACCTCCTAAGGGACAGTTCTTAACTTTGCATAATTTCATCTGTTGCAAGTCATAAGCAAGAAAGAAGCAATGGGACGAACAGAGGCCAAAATCTTTTATCCTCTTGTCCACATTTTTTGCCATTTCCCTGCAAGATTTAATTCGTCAATGGTGGTTGTGTTTTGACAAAATCGGACAAGTAAACTTATGAAACGACTAAGGTTCCTGAAAAATCCTTTGCAAAATAGGAATACAGAAGGACCAAAATTGGCTCAACTTTTTTTTGTAGAAAATCTCAAAATTAGGATTATATATATATATATATATATATATATATATATATATACGTGTAATAAAGTGGCTAATGCCGTTAAACAGTGCTCAATACACTTTTTAAGTGTAGAGCTTTGAATAAGAAGATATAATGAAGAGACAAGATTCTCTGTTACTCCCAGTTTTGTGCTCACGCACTCATCAGACTGTCTGATGAGTGCGTGAGCATGAAACTGGGAGTAACAGAGAATCTTGTCTCTTCGTTATATCTTCTTATATATATATATATATATATAAAATCCTAATTTTGAGATATATTTTTATATATATGTATTTTGATATATATTTTTTTAGGGGGTGGGGGGGGGATTGTGACATTTCTGATCAAATTAGGACTGTTAGCTGATATGGTGGAATGGTGGAAATCCATGGTGTGGAACAAGTCATCATCAGAGAGTAGCACAAGTTAAAATGCTTACCTGTGAGAGTAATAAAAACCAAATTCATCCACCAAAGAATAAACAGCAATTTCAACCAAGACCCAGTGAAAACTGGGCAACTCTGGGCCACAAGAACAGCCACGCCACGAAAACAACCGATACAAAAGAAGAGAGAAAGCTCCTCCAACCACTATCTGGTTAAACAGCACCAACTTTATAGCATGAAATAACTTCTTCTTGTTAACCTGCGGGCATAGAATATATAACTTTCTTTTACAATTTACACAACTTCACCTTATGCAGTTAACATTTTTGAAAATGCAAGCAATTCTAGCAACAACTCACCCTGGATTGTTGTTATGTAATACTGGCAGGTTTTTTTCTGTTTTTTTGTTGTTGTTGTTGTTGTTGTTCTCGGTATTCGTTGGTTCAATGAATTGGCTAGTTTGTGAATAGACAACTGCTTCCCCCACTTTGGGCTGTGAGCACTGTTATTATATCTCTCAGACAATATGCACGCTACGATTGGTCAATTTAGCGGGCCGTATTCAAGAGCACAGGCCGCTAAATTTTGGAATGTGCTTTCCTGTTCGATTCGTCTCCAAGAGATATAATGAATATCTCACTAACCTCATTTTCTTGGGCTGTACTGTACGTTATGGATCCTTGTTCTTTTCCAGTCTAATTTGCACTCGGGCCGTAAATTGAACTGGAAAAAGTCTGGGCCGTAACTTGCAGTACAGC
Organism: Astreopora myriophthalma; assembly: GCA_014634185.1. Taxonomy (NCBI): domain Eukaryota; kingdom Metazoa; phylum Cnidaria; class Anthozoa; order Scleractinia; family Acroporidae; genus Astreopora; species Astreopora myriophthalma. Next base: position 1,299,075 of record BLFK01000976.1, on the reverse strand, counting down.
CCTCGAACATGGTTAGTAAGAGGTACGTACTTCTGGTGCAATAGCACTCCTGATTCTTCTGTTCCTTTCCAGTCCTTCCCATTTTACATGCAATGAACAGAAAGTGAGGGGCTCTGGGTAAAAACGTCTTCAGTGACTTGTGCATGGTTTTTCGGTCATTTCACAACAACCAGCCAATTTCCACCAAATCAACTGCACTTAAATCACGGGATGAACTTCCCCATGCTGTATACCAAAAATTAGGGCAATGGTATGAAAAAAAAAAGCAAATTTTTCGAAATTTGGTAGCAATTTTGAAAAAAGACCAAACACCCCGAAAAACTCACTTAGGAAGTTTTTGCTCTGAACCCCTCAATTACAGATACTGTACATAGATTACGTGTAGGTTAAAAATCTGCAACTCACAGGCTGATTTGTTCCATCCTGAATTTTATATTGCAACACCCATTTTGGTCGGCCAGTAAGGTCCACAAAAAGATACAAGGATGCAAACATCCAAAACACACAGAATGTCACCACATTTGTTCCTTGAAAACAGGACAACAAATTCAGGTCAGTGCCATACAGGTATTGAGCAAAATACAGTCGAGTGAAGTATTATTTTTAACTTTCTTTGTTTCTGAAAACAGGAAATTGCTGTCCATTTTTTCAAACCAGTTTCCAATTCTCTATTGTCAATCTTTCTAGTAGCCTTGTATTGTACATATGGTGTGATATCTAGTAATTTTACTGACTAAATGAAATGATGTGCCGAGGTGCATAATAACAACGACAATGATGATAATAATAATAATAATGATGATGATGATAGCATCACTTCAGTGGGCTGACCAAACTCATCAAAGTGTTTATATTCAAAACGATTTGACGATTGCATTCAAAGTAGTCGGTTAGTTCAGAGGCTGTGGATTACCTCTGAAGTAGATCACTGTATGAGTTTTATGAATTATATATATGCGACGGAGAATAGAGTTGATATTCAAGAACATGTACTTAAATAACCCAAACATAATAAGAAAAGTAACTCACCAACAACCATTAGCATAAAGTCATCTCCACCACTAAGTGCATGGATTTTCTTCCAACACCCTTGCCAAAAATCACCAGAAGCCCCCCAGAAGCGTTCAACATGCCTATTAGGAATGCACAAGAACAGATATAAAGGTACTGCTACACTAGGCAGTTTTTCAGGCAACTTGACTCGCCTAATTGCCTAATGTAACATACCCTGCTACACACATTATTTTGCTCTCTTCGTTGCTGCAATCACTGCGAAAAGTAGAAGTCAGTTCTACTTTCTGCAACGCATCTTGTAATGTTGCAAGGAATTTTTCCCACACCGCGCAGTGTAACACCTACCCTGCAACTTTGTTGAATGCAACTTGTGTTGCAACGCTTTGCAGCATCAACCGATGAAAATGACCCTTTGACTTCATGTGATCATAAAAAATGAGACAAGTTGCACGAAACGTTGCCTAGTGAAACACCGGTTGAGCTTTTTTGTCTCACAGCGTGGGAACTTTTACGGCAACAAAATTGCAAGAGAAATTGCCTAGTGTAACAGCGCCTTAAGTGTCACATGAAAATTTGTCCAAGATGACTTACCTGTTACAAAAAAAGTATAAATGTGGGGCAAAGAATAATAAATTATACCAGTAAATACTTTACTATAAAAGTAAAGGTTATATTTAGGCACTAACCATGTAATGGTGTTTCGTGCTGCTGCAAAGCATATCAATGCAGTTCCAACCACAAATGCAGTTTTCTTCAAGGCGGCTATTACATCCTGCTTGTTCTATATAAAGACAAATTTAAGCAAACAATGGTCGTGATTTTGTGCGTTTTGATCCTTGCTTGGGCTGTTGTTGATTGGAGGATTTCAGTCGTCATTGTTCAGACTAGAGATTGTTCCCTTTCACACATATATAAAATATTCACTGTATGAAAATACATTTGTATATTAAATTTACTGTTCTCATTATTGAATACTAACGCAAGGCAAAAAGATGCTATTTACCCAAGGTGTATTCTTGTCTCGTGGCCTAGCCCATTCTGGTTCAGGCAATACTGGATAGTCAGGCCGAGGAATTGCCTCTGCCATCCTTGATAATAAAAGAAGCAAATAATTATTTTGTAAGTGCTCATAAACAACAGACCTTACTCGCTTGGTCATTGTGTTTCCCAAATGTAGATCATCTGACAACATGCGAAAGAGTATTTTCTTTCGAAACTAGGCATATTCACGCTCGCATAGACTCATTTCAATAAACAATACAAAATGAAATGTCTTGAGTGTCATATGATAAACACTGAGAAAATGAAATATATGAACAAAGAAGGCCTACTGCTGGGGGAAACAGGAGTAAACAGTTGATAAATTTGGCAAATATGTATACGTGTTCTTCATCAATAATAAATTTGCCTAGTCTCGAGAACATTGTCATGTTCTCTTGGTACTGCTCGCTAACTACCAGTAGCCTCAATCAGTAGACTCAACTGAGTTAAAAACTAACATCTAGCTTCTGTCAGGATTACCTAATACAACAGCTGAAGGAAACTCTTCATATTAAGGTGGTACTAACCAGTCAAATGTGTCCCAAATGGGCTTTTTTTTTTAAGTTCTGACAACTTTTCTTCAATTCATGATTGCTCTACGCCTACATTAATTTGATCGTAGGATCCGAATTTGAAATAAATAATGTCAATTTCCTGTCAAAAAAGGTGTCAAATTTGCACCTAAAAATGTCATGCAAATACATGTTTATTAAATTTTCTCCATTGCTTTTCTCCTAAAAGCTTTCTTCTTTTAGGTCTTCAATGCTTATGATAAAAAGGATCTTGTGTGACTTAGCCAACATGAAAATGTAAATCCTGCAGGAAACAACTAAACGTCAATAGATCAGTCACGTGACATACTGTAAAATCGATCCGAACCAACACTTCATGTCGGCTAAGTTAAGAAACATAGCTCCATTTGTGTTTGTAACATTTACCAAGTTTCAGCAGCTTTGAGTTTAAGCCCTTGGAGATATCTTGATTTTCGTCCCATGCATACCAATTTAGCCTCTTTTTGTTACTTTTATCCCGTTCTGTTGCTAAAATTGGATCCACCATGTTTATTTTCTGTTGAAGAGATCCCAGTGCTTTATGGGACACTTCTTTTGGGGAAGAATCGTGGGGAAATGACATATTTCGACCGTGTGTTCCCGGAATCCACTCCCTAGCAACCGTAATAACAATGACACTGTGAAGCATATTGTCATCGGTGACAATGTGCATAGGCTATCTATCGCACATGAACACTTGTGTGTCTGGTAATTGACTCTTTGTGTGTCCCACGCTTGTGTTCGGCTTGCCTTCCTGTGCTTTCCTTCGCGTTTTATTATTCGAAAAATTGCTCTTGTATCATAATATTTTGTAAATAGTTTATAGTAATTACTTTTTTTTGTTCAATTTTTCGCTTTTTATATCCTATTGTACATATTTCCCTGTAAACATTCTGAGTGAAAAGTTGTGAGCAGCAGTGGCCTGTGCTTCAAGCTTCTGCTGTGCAATTCCTGTGTCTGCAAATCCAATATGGTGCGCTTGACAATGCAATTCAACCTTTCATTACTCTGGAACCAGAGCACCATTAAGCTTTAAATTTTGCCAGTGAAAACATGTAGGTATGAAGACTGATTGAACAGAAAATGAAGTTAGGTTGCATTTTTAACCCAGACTGGTATAAAGTACCACCTTAAACTAATCTATCATACAATTTAATTCGTCTGTTTGAATTATCATCAATGAAGGTCATTCAGTGTCACGTCACAAAGCACTATGTTATGCAAGAAATCATGAAGTCTCCAAGATTCATTTCCCTCAACAGGTTATACATGACTTGAGGACCGTGATAACGAGTGGTACCAAACTGGAAAGGAAATCAATCTTCCAGAGATGAGTTTCATTGATCACTTTCAGAATGATGTGGAGTGTAATTTAATGATTGAAAGGAATTAGCATATTGTGCATCCTGCAACCCCATGAGACCATCCAAGTAATTAAATATTCCATAGTTTGCCTGTTCAAACATTTCAGTGCCAAAGAAGGTAACAACGTGGGTTCCAAAGTAAAGTTCGCTGAAGGTTATAATTAGCTTCTGTTTTGCTCGTTTATGTTAATCGAAAAACGCCCGTGGTGTCGTTCTTTTTTTTAGAAATTACGATCACAATGCGCTCGGTTGAAAATTTTACCATAAATTTTGCTCTTCAAATTCAGTCAGTTTCCGTAGGTTTTGTAGTTTCCGCAGGTTTCCTAGAGTTTCGGACGATCGTCATTCGGAATGACGCAAGAGACGAGGAGAAACCGCCCCACAGACGCCCCCCAAAATTCCGGTATGAAAACAATGAATAATTTCCATCAGACGCTAAAAGTAACACAAGCAAATGTCTGTCGTTAAATATTACATTTTCTTCGATAATGGCCAACTGGAAATGTTTCATAACGCAATAAAAAACTTGATTTTTATACTGCAAACGAAGTCTAATATAACGTTATTGCGTCGAGCACATTTTAGGCGAGCACATTTGCGAACGTGATTTCATATCCTTGTCACCTGGCCAGCGATAAACTGTCTGTCGAATTCCAAGCGGCAGCAGTTAGTACACAAGTAGTAGGGTAAGGCTTGGAAGACTCAAGCAGACTAATTCGTGAACAGATCCTGCTAACACATTTCCACTGTAAAACGGTTTTCAGTAAAGAAATATACGACAACATGAGAGTTTTAGGCGGCGAACGCTTGGTATACAAAGGGCGGTCTGAGAACAGGTGTTTTCAACTGCGATTACTTCGTTCGTTTCCCCAGGCGAATAATAACAGTTTGTGACAAATGAAACTTACTTTTTCTTGCGCTCTTTTGACCCCTAAGCCCGCTAACGCTCCTCGTCTGTCGGCAAGTACACCGATATGTGACTCCGCAGTTTGTTTCGTAGTGGTACTTCGCGGATGACGTTCAGCTTTTTGTTTGTTTTTTATAGTCATGTGACATGGTTGGTTCGAAGTCCAATGAAAGACTAGCTAATATGGCGACCGTATATTTGAAGAAAATGCCACTGCAAAGTTTTTCAATATCTCTACACTAATTGACAGACAGAGAGGCAACAAAAACTATCTACTGAGCATGGAGCACGATCTGGAAGCAATATTTCAAATTTGTTTCCATGGGGTAATTAGTTAGATGGTTACGTATTATGGCGCTTTCGAAAAATTGCGCGCGCTGTAAACTGATTCGACAAAGCGTGACACAGCGCATGTTCAGTTGGTGCTTGTGTCAACGTATTCTTAATTTTGAAAAAAAAAAACTTTACTTATTTCTACAGTTCTGCATTAAAGGCGCTGATTCAAGATTAGTTCCACTTGTAGCTTACTTTATTGAGCGAAAACAGCCCACATACGGCGTCTGGATACCCGGAAAATATACCACAGGTTTTTGGTACAACGGATTCTCTGCGAAAATAGGAGTACATTTTATAAGGGATGAGTAGTAAGTAAAATCTTAAGTCTTAAGTCTTAAGGAAGGTTCCAGCACTTGGCTAAGTAGCCTGACTTCTGGCTGTTATACACAACTGTGGTCTCATTCACACAGAAGCCCTTCAAGCTAATACTGCCAAAAGAAAATGCCAAATAAAAAATGAAATGAAAATCTATTTAAAAAGAAATTTCGAAAAGTGAACTTCCCAGCCCTTCCCTTGAGGGTTTTGTTGTTGTTGTTGTCCTCCTGCGCCCGCAAGCATGATTTATCAAAAACATGCGCAAGAATTTCAGTCTCCAGGCTCCTCTCATAAATCATTCCACACACAGTTCGTTGAGATTTCACTTTGCACATGGTGATATATTCCACCGGGATCTCTGCCTTCTTCCCATCTTTTCAGCCCTGGTGCAGTCTTCCTCTCAGTTTGTCTCTACAACTTACTCCTAGGTTGATAAAATGGCCGAAACCAAAAAAGATATTCAAGGCGTTGCAGAATTGTTAGCAAAAACAAAAGTTGAAGAAGTCAACGCTGTCAGTTTCAAAGGGAAAAGCCTTAAGCTAAACTCTGCTGATGACGGTGAGCTTGTTCTGCTCGTAATTTACTTGAAGGATGACTCTCACAGTTATTTTTTCTTATATCCCGTTGTTTACGTGAATATGTCCAAAACAATACAGAAGTTTGCTCCTTTAACGATGAAAGTTGTGTCCTATTTCATCTTTCAGCTGCAGAGGTTGTTAATGCAATTAAGGCTAGTAAAGACGTCGAGGCATTATGTCTAGAAGGTAATACAATTGGTGTTGAAGCTGCCAAAGCAATTGGAGAGGCACTTTCAACAAGGCAAGAATTTGAGGTGAGTAACGTAGAATGCTGAATTTCTCGGAGAAGCAAGTATCTTGTAGGTGGCGTTACTTTTGCCTGAAAAAGTTTTTTCTTTGGTGAAATCCTGAGTCCTGTTCACACTGGTCTTCAGTGTGTGACTTTGAAATTTTGTCATCTTCCTATTACAGTACTGGGCCGAGAATGTATGCTTGTCACTGACATTCTGCTGACATTTACATGTACTGCAGTGTAGTGGTTGAGTGATGTGTGTAAAGCAGCTTGCAGACTTGCCATTTTAGAGTTACAGTGTAATAGGTGCACAAACATGTGTGAGAGTGGTTAAGAGCTGGCTGGAAGTCATTGCCCATTCTGAACTTCAAAAGAGGACTAGGTACTAGTTTTCTAAAAAGTTAACCCAACCCAGAAAATTCAGAAACAATAATTGTGTGAAAGTCTGCTGAGAAGCCCAAATAAATTATAAATTTAATTCACCTTCATATTTTGTGTCTGTGGATTGTTTTTTTCATTAATTTTAGAGAGCATTGTGGAGTGACATTTTCACTGGAAGGCTACGATCAGAAATTCCCCCAGCATTGGTATGTTTAAGAAGTTAGATGCAAGTTCACTATGAAATCACTAGATTCACTTAAAAGTTCACATTAAACCTCTTGGGTTGCTGATATTTAAAAGAACTTCACAACATGGAACTGAATACTTGGTCGTGTTTCTTGTAATCAATGTTTTCCTTCCTTTGATCTTATTACAAAGGGTCACCTCAGCGATGGTATCATAACGGCTAATGCAAAACTGGTGGAGTTGAATCTTAGTGACAATGCATTTGGTCCTGATGGAGTCAAGGCCTGTGTAAAACTGCTAACCAGCCAAGCGTGTTATTCCTTAAGAACACTAAAGTTGAATAACAATGGACTGGGTATTGGTGGTGGAAAGGTGAGGATTTAAAGTAGGCCTGTTTGCAGGGAATGTTGGTTCTGAAATCAAACAGTAACCTGAAATCACAGATAAAACTACCTAAAGTTTAACTGGGTGGTTCAGTGTAGTCCCACAATTTAAAGTCTGAAGGACTGTTGTTGGTTGCAGTGACTGACATTTTGACAATGTTCTTCAAAGCCAGGATAACTTTGTATGTTGTGTAAGTCACCATCCAGCAGTTACAACGTGTGGAAAGATTCAGTGTTTCAATATGGCACGGTGACTACAGTGCAGCTTGGACATGAACATTCAAAAACTGTGATACGTGTGTGTGCAAATTGCATATATGCATCTGCGTCTGAGTCTGCATGTATTGCTGAGGTGTTTGATTAGTGAGTATGAGCTAGCTTTTTGTCCAAGGGTTGTTTGTATTATTGCTAGCATGAGCAGCCTTTTTTGTAGACAATGACTTTTAAATGATGAAATAAGACTCGAGCAACAGGAGCTGTAGGAATTGTAAATATTATCAACCAGTGACAGTGTGACTGGAACAATTAAGATCAAAAGTCCTTATCTTTGGTGAATACTTACCAGTATGTAATCTACTTCAAGCATCTTGTCACGATGCTTTCCGATTTTCAGAAATGGTTCCAGAATAAAAAGGTCACCTGCGTCAAGACCAGATCATCAAATTTCCCTCATGCCTTACTCAACTGAGAATCTGAATCATATTAATGACTTACTGTGTTTACCAGATAAATTACGTGTAATTCCAGCTTTGAACAACAGGGGCCTGAGCAGAAATGATCTTTGGATTTAAATGACTTGAAAAAACAAAAAAATATGTATTTTTCTCTTTTACGTAAAAAAAAGTTGTTTTTCTTGACCATCTTTTACATTCCACAGATTCTGTCTAAGGCTCTCACTGATTGCCACAAAACAAGCTCAGAAGCAGGCACTCCTCTACAGCTGAAAGTATTCATATCTGGGAGAAATAGACTGGAAAATCCTGGGGCTAAATCATTAGCAGAAGCATTCCAGGTATGGGAAATGATCATTCTTCAATAACCTACATTAGCATAAAAAAAATTTCGCTCAATTTATTTTCGGACGCTTTTTTGTGCATTTAGGACATATTTCTGACGAAATTTTGGACACTTTATAGTTACTGTTACTTTATTACAAATTAAAGAAACTTCACAGTTTAATTGATTACAAATGACTTAAATAGGACTACGGATCTTGTATTAACCGATAAATATATAGTGGGAACTTTTGTGTACCAACCTCAAAATCTGGGACGCAAAAAAATTTGGACGTTAAAATTTTGTACTGATTTATTTTTGGACATTTTTTTTGTCCGAAATCAAATTTGTCTGAATTTTTTTTATGTTGATGTACTTGTGCTGTTGGGAGGCAGGATTTTCATTGAGGACCAGGGGACCATTTCTTGAAAGTCCCTAAAAGTTTGAAGGACTGAAAAGCAATTTGTAGAACTGCAATCCGCTTGTTCTAAAAATCTGATCTGTTGGCATGCTTTCAAGATAGCAAAAAGCAAACCAAACACCAAGTTTTGGGGCTTAAAACGTGTTCCTTTTCAAGCTATAAAGGTAATTATGGCCCCTGAAATACACCCCCAAACCGTCGCCATTTTCATGAAATGGACTCCAGGCGTTGGACAAATTCACTAGCTCTGTCCACAATTTTACTACCGTTTGCGTTCAACCGTGAAGCATGAACATTTTTATGTGTATGTTTACTTTTCAAACATTAACGGTTTCGTTGGATTACATGTCACTTTTGACGATGGAATGTTTGCGGTCAGGTAAAAAATGAACCACGTTTTTGGCGCCATCCAATGATCTTTTGTTCACATGCTATCAGAGTTTTCAAGTTTCTCGTGGGAGCGATTGAAGATTTTCAAAATGGAGCTGGAGTGCAAGTTCAAGTACATATAGGAGATACTAGAAAAGGATTTTTTTTTCAAAAACATAATCGGATGGTGCCGAAGATGTTGTCCATTGCGACCTGGCCGTGAACATTTTATTTGTCAAAAGTGACATGTACATGTAAGCCAACAAAGCTGTTAACGATTGAAAAGTAAACATCCATGTTGAAACGTTCATGGTTCATGGTTGAACGTCAATGGTAGTATTGCTTTGCCTTGCTGTTTTGTCTATTCTCCCTTTTGGTTAAAAAAACAAACAAACAAACAAACCAAAGAAAAACAACAACAACAACAACAAAAAAAAACACTTTGCCTTACTTACCTCCTTCCAACTTGTTTAACAGACCATTGGAACCCTTGAAGAAGTTCAAATGCCACAAAATGGAATCCTTCATGAAGGAATAGCAGCACTGGCTGATGCATTCAAGTCTAATCCTAATCTTAAGGTTTTCCAGTAGTTGTTGTTATAATTTTTATTACTCTCTCAGTTATTGTTGATGTCACAGAATCATGACAACACCCTCTTTATTGACTTATTTTCAAGCAAGAAAGTGACTATGGATTTGTTTTCTTCTTGCCAGATTTTAAATTTAAATGACAACACCTTCACCGCTAAAGGGGCAAAAGCAATGGCCAAGGTATGTCAAAACTTCTCAGATCATCAAAGTGTTTTTCTCAATCATCACCCTCTTTTTGTATCAACTCCTGATGCTAATTCCTACCTTGCTTGTACTTAACTATAGACTTGAAATAGTAATTATTATAGTCTATTAATTTACATGTATCATCAAACTTAACATAATTTGATTTATCATTCTGGTTTTGAGTTTGCTTGTTTGATTATTTTAAAATTTATGACATGTCATAGTTCGTATGGGTCATGGAAAACCTGGAAAGTCATGGAATCTGGGAAGATTATTTTCCGGGCCTGGAAAGTCATGGAATTTAAATGTTGGAAAATTATTATATATGGTAAATTATGTTAAAGCAAAGACTAAATTAAATGAAGGTGAGTTATGTCAAAGTATTTATTTTATTTTATTAGCTTCGCCAAGGCTTTGCCTTTGGCAGGGTTACCGCGACAGCGTGAAGCCAATTACTGTGGGCCCATATAAGGTCAGACCACTACACCGGGTAGACCGTGCCCTACTCTTTGCGAATAGTGTGTGGGTTCTTTAACGTCCCACAGAGTTAATGAACAAGGGCTGTGAGACGGGACCTCCAGTTTATCGTCCTTATCCGAGAAGACTAGAAACGATAGTTTTGACACTTGGAAAGTGGTAGCTAAACTTTTCTTCTTTGAAAAGTTCCCAGGAGTACCAGTCCTGCATGGGAATTACGATTTTTTGGGAATGACTTTTGCAGGTGTTACCAAGCTTAAAAAGCCTTGAAGTGATCAACTTTGGGGATTGCTTGGTAAAATCAGAGGGAGCCAAGGAATTGGCCAAGAGTCTGCGAAGTGCAGTGAACAATTTGAAAGAACTGAACCTGTCTTTTGATGAGATCGACAAGGAGGGTGCTCTAGCTATTGTTGAGGCCTTAGAAAGTAAAGACTGTTTAGAGAAACTTGAATTGAATGGTGAGTAATTGCTTGAATTTCCAATCAACGTAGGATACTATGAAGATTGTGTAAGTGTGGAATGGGCCTAAAATTTTGTATCACTGCCCCACGCACTTTCATGGTCGATAAGACAGTGTGGGTGGGGCAGTGATACAAAATGTTTGGTACATTCTACACTGAAGTGATTCTCGTAATACCCTGTGAATGTTTTGAGTATTGCCCTTCATTGGTGCAATGCTTTGAAGTAGACTTAACAGGCATTGCATCCTGGATATTAACTAAGAAAGTGGAAGGTAGTTGTGAAGTTTCGGTTAGTTTTTCAAGGGTACATAAACTTTAGGCTCAAAGAAAGCTTGTTTGTCTTGATACTCCCATCCATCTCAGGTGTCTGTGGACAAGGGCTTTTTTCCAGCCCGCTTCATGGACTAATGGTTCCAGTCTGTGGTTAAAAGATTCAGGTCACATGATAACATTTTTGCGGCTTTGCGGTTTGCAAAGCACTGACGGTTATTGTTCCCACCAGCGGCTGCTAAAGAGAAACCCATGAGTTGAAGAGATGTTGAAAACAGAGAGATCACAGTTATGTCCCGGGAAAAGCCTTTTCTGAGGACATTAGAAGGGACATTAGAAACACAATAATTTGTGCAAAACGGTGGAGACCATATGTTTTTTTTTTTTTTGCCAGTCCACTTTTAGTGGCCGTTATAACAGCAAAAATGGCATCACGTGATCGGTATTTTGGAAACCGCAGAGCCGCAAAAATATTATCACTTGACCAGAACTTCCGAACGGCAGACTGCAACCAACGGTCTGTAAAGTGTGCTGAAAGAAAAAAGCCCTTGTCCATGGACATCTGAGGTGGATAGTAAGCACCCGGCACAGAGTTGTTCGCTATTGTTTCCCTGGCTGAAAACAATTAAGCCACACTTGTAAAATAAAGTGGTAAATACTTCATTAAATCAACCCTTGGCTACTGCACTAATCCTGCTGTGAATAACTTGGCCCCGTGTGGTTTCTTGTTGTAACAAGCTCCTCATAATTCTATATCTACTCCTGCAGGAAATGCCATCGGAGAAGATGGAATTGAAGAAGTAAAAGGCTGGCTTTATTCAAATGGTCGTCTGGATACCTTAGGTGCAATGAGTGATGACGAAGGTGAAGGTGACAAGGATGATGAGGAAGCAGACAATGAAGGGCTCAGTGGTGCAGACAGTGAAAGTGATGACGGAGAACCTTCAGAGGACTTGGATTTTAAAGTGACAGGTGTCAGTCTTAAGCCACAGTCACCATTACTGGGCACAGATGAAGAGGTGGAGAAGGAACTCGTGAAGGTACGTTCATCATTTTGGGGAAATGTTACATTGTTCAGACTGAACACTCAAAGGCAAGACTGGGTTGCCTGTGCCCTTGCAAGCAGTTAGCTTTAGTTACCTTATCAATGGGGTTTTGAATTCATTTATCAAAGGACTTCTGCACTCAAAGAATACTGAGAAAACAGTCTTGTGCAAAGGAAACCACACGAAGTCAACTTCTGATAGATATGGCTCATCCAACTGTCAGGAGTTGGGTGGCCTGGGTCAAAGGGTCACATCATGTTCTGTAATCTATGTGACTTCGATGCAGTTTGTCAGGTTTTGTACACGATTGACGGTTGCACAAAATGACATCTCCAGTTAGATTTTGATGTCTACAGTTTGCATGTTATTGAAGGTGCAGTAATGTGCAGTAATGAAGCAATACTGTAATGTCATCGGAGATTCAAGAGATAACTATTCAAGTGTAAGTCCTCTGTTGAATTTGCCCTGATGAGAGTGCTAATACTTGAAAGGCCAGTTCTTAAATTTCGTAGAATTATCTTCAATATTTGAATCAAAACTTTCCTAGGACATTGTTTCTTCACTTGTTTGCATGTCAAAACATTTTGACCAATCAAGTTTTTGTGAGGTTTGCATAAAGAACTGAAATCTATTTGCACGTACGGCACTAATTGGTGTTTTTCATTGCGTCCCTCACAGAGACATGACTGGCAGTCAGGCGAATCCAACAAAGGCACTTGATACAAACGGCATTGTGAAGATCCACTGAATTGGGTTTCGCTAGAACTCGACTTTTCCACGAAGAATTTTTATTTACTTCTATATTTATTGTTAATAATGATCAATTTTACATTGCTTCAGTGACAGTGTGAACTGTTTAAGGTGGCATCACGTCACAGAAGGCATCAACACTTTAAAAATTATCTCGGAAACAATTGTAGTCATCAATATAATAGTTAGGATCAATTCTTAAAGATGTTGTTTGTGTATATAGTGGTCTTCAATTTGAGTAATCGATCACAACGAAGAAAATTAATTTGGCCAATTGGAACTGGAGTCAAAGACATGTAAAGTCGTGTAGCTGGCGGAAATGCGCGCGAGCAAGTAACTGTTGGCTTTGATTGTCTCTGATTGGTTAGATAAACAGGCAAGAGATTTTTTTTGGCCAATTACGAAGCGTATAATTGCAGTTGAGGGTTATGTTGGAAAACAGTTCTTGCAATTGTTTGTGTATTCTCCATCGCAAAACAACCTCTAATAAGTTTTTCAGCGTCATTTTTGGCTTTTGTTTTTTAATACCTTGTTTTATAAAGAATACTCTCCCCCTTTTGGCGCACTTATTCCCAAACAGCAGGGGCTATGCTCCGATCAAACGTTTATTTATATGTAAAGCGCTGTAACATACCTTTATAAATTTTATTGTAGCTAGTGTTTATCAAGCAATTTAATTGTACATGTAGTAGATCTAGAACCCAACATTTTTTTAAAAGTATTTGTAGATTAAGTGTTTTTTATACCGATTATACAATTCTTGTTATTTCATGTAATTCGTGCGTACACTCGTAAGTACCTGAGAAGTTGTTTGAAAGTGTTTGTTTTACAAAGAGAACTTCGTAGTGAATGGAACAAAGTAATGGTGGAAAAGTTAAACAACAAAACCTCCATATTTCTCGGGATGGAAATAATTGCGTTCGTTTGGGTGATGTGTAGATCGGATGAAATATTCATGGCTGTTCCAAAGTAAGGTTAATGCACGGCTAAGGACTGCGGAAAATATACTTTTCTGAGTTTGGTCTCCTCGCTTTTCGTTGTTTTTTGAAACACCCATTTGATTGTTAATACATTTCTTAAATTATGCTTCCAATATTTTTGTTTATGTAAGTAATGGTAGCTAGATTATTTTAATGAATTTTAAAAAGCTTAGCCCGTTCTCGGAGTCTGTAGAGTTTAAAATCGCCTTCAAGTTCATCGGTCGTGAAGAGCTGCTCTGTTCAACGGAAATTAAAGCGTTATTCTTAAGCTAATCTATCATTCAATGTGATTGGTGTGTGCTTGAATGTAGCCTAAATCATGATTAAAGGGGCAGTGTCGCGGTAGTTTTGCTGTACTTGGGTCTTAACCGGCTGAAAATTGAAACTTGGTACTTAAGCTGACAAGTAACAGCATTCCTGACAACTGATCCAAGGAGAAAATATGAAATGAATTTTAACAGGAAAAACTATCCACATGAAATTTTTGCCGATTTTTGGATAACAGGGTGGCCAAATTTGAAAAAGTTGGCCAACTGTTTCAAGCTTCAACCCCATTTCCATCCTCGCCATCCTTAGATGCAGATGAGAAAAAATGGTTTCAGTGCACCAATATGGTTCTTGTTAAGGAAACTTTAGCATTATGTTTTGGTTCCCATTGATGCGCAAGCGTGTTGTGGCCGTTTAGAGTACGGCTCAAAGAGCGTGTGAATTTCGCGAACCACAAAGATCAAACTTCGTTGATATTTAGAGACGGACCTCAATTTTTGATGTTGGGTAATTTCGAAAAAGAAAAGTACGAGGTTAAAAAAAAAAACAAACAACAATACCAAAAAAACAAGTGTGGAGAAGTAAGCACGATTAAAATTGCAAAAGGTCATTTTGGAAAAGAATTCTTCCAATTGACTACGCCCCCCCCACCCCAACAATCAAATGGTAAAATTGATCACGTCACACGAGAAGTCATGCAGTCTCCGAATCATAAAATCGCTTCTCGTCTCGTAGTAAGCCGATTTGTTCCGAAGCAAGGTTAGTACTAAACCGGCACAAATATACCATAGCTTTTCATCGTACTTCACCAAGCGCTAACCCTACTTCCAACGACTCGACCCAAGGGCTCGTTTCTCGAAAAGCCGCGAAACTTTTCCGGCGTATTTCGGGTGACGCTATTCCCAAGAAGTTTCAAGGCATGAAGCTTTGAAAATATTTTTTTTTCTTGCCTTGAAAACATGTTAAAAGGCCAGCTTTTCAGAATATACGGGTCATGGTTTGACAAATATCTTTACGAGCCGAAACGTTTTCGGGACTTTCGAGAAACGGGCCCAGGGTCGCTTCGGGTTACATGTACGGGAAATTGTGGCGTGGCCCGAAATCGTGCAAAATTCTGTCCTTGTGTTGAAAAATGTTGGCCTGTTGGGTAAGCTAAACTTTATAGTTGAGCTTTCAAAACCGCTGTGTGCCCGCCTGGACCATGGAACAATAATTCAATATGCCTCACAGCTGGGGCGATGAAGGTCGTGAAAATATGAAAGCAATACTTGTTGGTCTTCGTACCAACAACGTTGCCTGTTAGCAACTCATTTTATCTAGCAGCTACTTAAAAAGCTGTTTCGTAGAAAATCCGGCTGTGCTTGAATTCTTATCGTAATGTTCATCTGTATTTGTCGAAATCCGGCGCTCAAGGACGAGTTTCATTATGTCGAGATTCGTATTTTTTAAGGGCGTTTTTCCTTCTTTGATAGCCGAGAATCGCGACAAACTCGTCATTTGCAGTTTTTTAAACATGGGCTCCTGTTTGACTATTGGAAAGTTTATTTTTTCTCTGCCTGTAGGGGAAGATTTTCACTTTAAGAAATTCAGCGCTGTAATCCTTTTCCCATTTAGGTAGCAAACACAGACGTTGTGAAGGATTTTCTGAAGGCTCCGACATTAGACAAGTTGAAGAAAATACCCACAAAACAAAGGTCATTTCTGATAGCGGAATATTTAAGGGTAGGTATACTCATTCAGCTTAAAAATGCCGAAAAGCCGAGGAATAAGCTAGTGGATGTGCAGGCAGCCCAAGCTCAATTCGTCTTTTTTCTGGACGGACAGACGAGGCACACGTGAAAGTGTCGCTAAATGGAAGAAAAACAGCGAAGTTACGGAACAGTAAGCAACTACTATACGATAGAAGAAAGTTGACACGATTCTATTGGCAAATCCTCAGTGTTTTAATTTATGTCATGGAAACGATCTGTAGGAATCCAATGCAAATCATTTTTTTTTTTTTTTTCACCATAATGAGCTGCCTTAAAGGCCATTATACAATTCAAATACTGAGCTCGGGCTGGCTGCGGCGGATGCGACATTCGTCCTACGAAACGTCCCTAAAGAGACTAAAAATTCTCAGTATTAAATTAAAAACCCTTAGGCTATTAGAAGCGAATAGGCAAATGTTTAAAAGTTGAGGAAGTGTATTCTCGTTTATGGGAACCATGGCCGGTGACTGGAAATTAAAAACATTTGCTCGTTTGCGATGGTTTCGATGAAAATTGGCATCTATACAACATCATAGATTGCGCAAGTGTCCAAATTGAAGCGTTTGCAGGAGTGGGCTGTGGAAAGCTTCTTATTACATACATAACGCGGCATTTGTGTTGTGTAAAGGTGAATTTTTCTGATCAGTTCTGTGTTTCTTCTTTGTATATTTTTCCTTCAACAGGAGTTTTTGGAAGACGCTAACAAAATTGCAAGGTTTTTTGTATCGGTGAGTGAGCCAGTGTTGATAACTGCATAATTTTTGCGTCAACATTTGCCCCTGTAAGGCCCGGTTCAAACGTCGAACTTCACATGTGCCGAATATAATGCAAATGCAGAGAACAATAGATTTTTCTCATTTGCATTAGATTTGGCACATGTGTAGTTCGATGTTTGAACCGGGCCTTAGTCAGCCAGCAGATTAAAACCAAAGGATTAGTAAACAGATAAGTAAAGTTGGCATGCTATGTGTATTATTCTTGGGGAAAGGGTCCGCTCAGCTGTCCTCACTTTCAGTTCTTGAAAATAGGGCATTTAGCACCGTTTTCGGTAAAAAAAAAATGCGTGTATTTTTCAGGTTTGCGTCACGCTTCGAGATGACGAGGATTCACTTTTAGAATGTTCAGGTAAACTCCTTTAAGTTGTGACTTTTAAGTCGGATAAGTTGATTTCCAACTTATTGCTGAGCTCTGACAAATACAATGTACCAGTTTCTTATACAGGAGGCATTTGATGGAAGTAAATCCGGCGTCTTGCTTACATCTGTGACCTCGTGCTTCCAAAACAAAGTGGATATTTAAACAGATGGCGCCGTTAATGGCTCATTGATGATATTGCTGGTGGGGATTTGATATCATTTCTGTTTCATGATAGTCTTTGATATAATCGTTTCAGATGCCATTTTGAAGACGGCCTTTGACTCTACGGTTTGCAAGGAAGACGCCCTGGTCTCTGGTCTTTTGATTTACATGGGACTTCTCAAGGTATGCGAGCATCTTGCAAGCTCGACAACAGTCGTACTTTCTTGTACTGCACCAATACGAATAGATCTGTCTTGATATTAACCCAACCCTTAGTCTCTAAGAAGAAGCCTGTGCTATGCTCAGAAAAAGGGACTTCCGAGGTTAATCACCAATGCAATCCCGAAAACCGCCCACTCTCGTTCCCAGAGCCGCTGGGCTCTCTTAGCCACTTTAGACTGGTCCTCGTCTAGTGCCCAGCCTACAGCAGCCAAGAGGGCCAGGCGGCCCTGGGGACGAGAATGCGAGTCGCCGTCTGATACCAACTAAATTCAGTTTACTGTTTGTTTTAGGGCGAAGAAAAGATCGAGTCAGCCAAAAACATCTCTGGTCCTCTGATGGCTCTCGAACATGCTGCCAAACAACCTTATTTCCCCAGACATCTCAAAACCTTCTTCATCGCTTTTATTTTAAAGTAAGAATGTCAGAACTAACCGGTGTCTCAGCACTCCTGCCCTCGGTTTTGAGTTGCGATTCTGTAAATGTCGATATATATAAATTCATCCTCGTTTCTTTGCCACAGCGGTTGAACTTAAAGGCGCTGTTACACTAGGCAATTTCTCTTTCAACTTGTCTCGCAATTTTGTTGCGACGCAAGTTTCACGAAAAATTGCCTAGTATAACATACCCTGCTACACACATTTGTCGCAATTTTTTTGTTGCCGCAATCGTTGCGGAAAGTAGAAGTCAGTTCTACTTTCCGCAACGCGTCTCGCAACGTTGCGAGGAATTTTCCCCACATTGCGCAGTGTAACATCTACCCTGCAAGTTGTGTCGCAACGTTTTGCGGCATCAACGAATGAAAATGACCCTTTGACGTCACGTGGTCATCAAAGCGAGACAAGTTGCACGAAACGTTGCCTAGCGTAACACCGGTCGAGCAACTTGTCTCGCAGCGTGGGAAAACAAAATTGCGAGACAAGTTGCAAGAGAAATTGCCTAGTGTAACAGCGCCTTAAAGCCGCGAGAATTTCGAATTTCGCTTTTTTTGTGTCGCACTAGCGTAAAGTTACCAAAACTAACAGTCATCAGTGGACCCACTATCTTGCTGTGAAGAGGTATTGATCTGTTCTTGATTTTAAGTCACAAACTGCTTTGCATTCAAGTTTATAAAGAATTTTTGCCTTGCAAAACAGTTTGTGACGTAAAATCGAGAATAGTTCCATGCTTTTCCTAGCTCGGTCGTGGGTCCAAACGATTGTTAGTTTGGCTAACTTTACGCAACTTGCGTTGCGCCTACGAACCAAAATTTCGAGGTACAAATCGCAAAATATGTTTGCTTTTAGTGGGGAGGTTTATATTAAAAACGAAAATATTTGAGGTTAAGTGCACTTTAATTAAACTAGACAAGAAGGTCTGTGTTTTTTGCGTCGATTTTCTCAGGATAAGTTCTTGAACGCCTGTCATTATCTGTGCATGACGGCTTTTTTGTGTAGATTCTTTTTTTCTTCAACAAGAAATGCCCGTCCTATGAACGACGATTTTCACCACGTAACACTTTCTTCTTCTCTTTCCGCCCCTCCCCCACAAGATAAGAATTTCATCAAGAACACAGCAACATCCGTTTACCGTCGTTAGAATCATCTGACCAAGTACATTAACTAACAGCGTAACCTTATCGCGTTTGATTTGTTTTCAGGCCCAACAAACTCCTGGAGTCCTGCTCAGAGGAACGACATAAATTCCTCCAGACGCTTTATCAGATTTAATGCATTGAGCTTGCGTCCTCCTTCCTTGTCGCCGTTCGAGGTACACATGTTCCCGTCTCTGGCACTGTTCTATCGACTTGTTATGTAGTGCTGTTGTTTTGCCTGATGGCCTTAGGATTTTCGGGTAACGGACAGTTCAGTCCGAAAATCGTGGTCGAAGACTTCTTTAACATGGGGCATGCAAGCACGAAACATGCGCTACTATAAACCTACCTTGAAATTTCTCTGGTGACTGCCGTTGGTTCATCTGATCATTCATAACAAGCGCAAATATAACACAACGAACTTGTCAGAATTCGCAAAAGAACAAAGAAAATGACTATAAATCAACAAGCGCGGGAAAATAAGTGGCGAGTTTTCATTTGTCAAAGTGAACTTTCTCGTCTGCTCTTTCCTGAAAAAAGATTTTCCAAGAGACGCTTTACCACTGTCAGGAACTCACAACATGACTCAGTCAAAGCTGGAGTAAAGTGTTAAAAAAAATCACATCAGTTTTGTAATGCCTCTGTCTTATTGATAATTTTCGTCGTAAGGTTATCCCTGTAAAATCAATTAATATTGTGGCTATACTACTGTAACTGCAGGTCATCAGTTATATCACAGATCGTCGATACATTAAGTTTTTTTCTTTTTATGTACGGAAGAACCCCGTTAATACGGTCACCAATGGGTAAAAAAAAAATTGGCCGTATTAACGGGATGGCCATACTAAAGGGGCAGGCTCAAATTTCATGACACATTCGCCTTCCTGAACAAGTGTTCTCTTTAATAAACAACCAGAATGTAGACGATCGCAGAAGATAGAACCATCTGCGATCGTCTGCGATCA
>BLFK01000976.1:1271666-1276666 GCA_014634185.1 Astreopora myriophthalma | reverse complement strand
GCACAAGGAACAAGATTTTTATTCCTTTTATAAAATAGCAACTAACAAAACAGGCGAAACCACTTGTTTGTGTCCAGAGATTTGCACGCGCAGACTCGTGACGTAGCCGCCATGCATTATTTAACAAATAAAGAAGCCTAAGCCGTGTATTACACCAGCTGTGATAAAACACGATGGCCATTTGAGAACACGAGGCAACACGAGCCGCAGGCGAGTGTTGTCTACATTTCTCGAGTGTTCTCAAATGTCCGGAGTGTTTTATCACAGTGTAATACACGGCTTAGGCTTCTTCATTTGCTTTATGACATAGAGGTAATGTGGCGAAAAACAATAAAACACGCTTTTTCTATGTTTTATACTCTGATAAAACATGGGTTTTTGACCAATCAGAGCGCGCGTAGGATCCTATCTATATAATAAAATTCAACAATGCACGCGCACGACGTAGGGCGCGTGCATATGTTGAGATATAATGCACTCGATTCGAGCAATGATAGCGCGCGTTATTATTTGAACATTTTATAACGGAAAATAGAGGAACTTCTGGCTCAGCATTTTACTTACGCTTGCAAACTGACTTTCTTTGCCGTCAGGGAAATTGTGGCGATTGGGCTTCACTATTTGAGCGCGAAATCAAGGGCGACCTTTTTAGGACATTCAAGTAACCAGGAGAAGACGGACTCGCACCGTCCTTTGCGCCTGTTTCCGTGCCGCTCGGACCATAGTCTTCGTTATTTTTCGGGTTGAGATTCATGTAACATCTTTGTTCAACACAGTTTTCATAGAGTCTGTCCAGCCCCTCGTAACGTTTTTTTTGCAAATCAAGAGGAACCACTCGCTTATCAAATGGCGTTGAATATTCTCTATCGCTGTCGTCGCCTTCACCATCTGTCTCCTGGTCGGAGGCGGCGTTGGCGGCGCGTTGAAGCCCAGTAGCATTAGACAGCAAAGATATTTCTTCTCCGCGGTCATCATTTTCGTAAATATCGTCATCGCGGCTTTCGTTTTGCTTTGCTGTTTCCTTACATTCTCTTTGCATCACATTCTCCCTGATACCCTGTGCTTCAACAGGTGTAAGGTAATCGTTTTCGTTTTCCTCCTGATTCTCTCTGTTATCATGTGGTTCAATAGGTGTAAGGAAAACGTGTTCGCTTTCCTCCTCATTGACTTCGTCTTTATTTGCACAAAGTGGTTGTATAGCGTCCTCTGTGTGACTATAATTGACTGAAAGAAGTCTAGCACTCGGTCCATAGTCTTCTGTGACAGTTTCTTTTTTTACGGTCTTTTTCTCACGTCCTTTCTTCACGCAACAGTAAACGACCAAAAGAATCAGTAAGACCATTAGGAGCATTAACCCGGCGCCTGCGGCAACCCCATACAGGAACACAGGTTTACGGAGAACGTCAGTGATTTCTCTTTCTGGAGTCGTTGGATTATTTTGTCCTAGAAAATGTAAAAAGACACCCTCACAAACCTTAAACTATAAACTCATGCAGCCTATATAACCCTGGTCCTGCAAGCTGCTTAACGCAGAGTGACGCTGCCGTAAAAAAGACGCCATCGCTTCAAAGCTCTTCAACGTTCGTGTACGAAAAATCTGATTAGACAGGATGCGATTTTTTACTGCAGTAGAAAGTTGTGATTGCGTTACGCTTGTTTAACTATATTTGCCTTCCTCGTGTTCTTTTGTGCTTTATTGTCTATGGAGGTTAGCTTCAAAATGAATCTTTCTCCACCTTTCGCGAGAGCAAGAAAAAACGAACAAATTATACTCCCGGGGTAAAGTCGAACTTTGGACTCCCGCGTGACAGGCGGCCCCGCCCACACTTTCGATTGTCAATCGCAGTGCTTTGCAAAAAATAAAGAACAAAACGAAAACAACACTGGCTAGCAAACAAAAAAAACAACATATTGGCCTTGTTTGTAGCGGTCACAGGAATTTTGAAGCTCAGGTTTCACGTACTTCGAGCGACTGATGAAACTTACCTTCAGATTGGGGCGGCGTATTGTTACTCGAACTGTTGCAAGTTACGGATAACCATTCTCGGAGTTTGTTTAAGGGGTGGCTATCTAA
Source organism: Astreopora myriophthalma (assembly GCA_014634185.1). NCBI lineage: Eukaryota > Metazoa > Cnidaria > Anthozoa > Scleractinia > Acroporidae > Astreopora > Astreopora myriophthalma. Next base: position 1,274,592 of record BLFK01000976.1, on the reverse strand, counting down.
TCTTTCATCGGTTAGGATCATACTGATCGGCAGCTGCGTGCAATTGCAACCTAAACGAAAACAATTCATTGCATTGCCGAGATTGAGATAAAGAAACTATTGGTATAATATTGCAATAAGGAAAGGAGGGTCGGGTCACACGACAACCGTGTTGTTGTAAACATGCATATTCTGCTTACTTCCCTCTCACCAACAACAGTCCTTCTTAGGACTCCAGTCACCCAGATGATCATTTTCAATCGAAGTATGTTACTCCTGGGTTCAAACCATTTTCTTATTTTCCTTACTGTAGTTTATAGGTTTCGTATGATACTGGTAAGGATAATTTTTTCCTTATAATAGATTGTCTATGGTGTATTGTTAGTGCAGGCCCCATTTGTTCGAAGGGTGGATAGCGCTATCCCCTGGATAACTCAATCGGTTTTTCTAGTGCTTATCCGGTGGATAGCGTTATCCACCTTTCGCCACAACTGAGGCCAGGTGATTAGCGTTAAGCACCTTTTGAACAACCGGGGCCAGTATTACAAACGATTTTGTTGTTACCCTTTAAAAGGCCAAGTCCGAAACAGGGCATTATTTGGTCTGAAAGGACAAAGTAATAACTTTATGCGCTTCAAATTCTAATCTTTTATGCTGAACTAGAGACGTTTTCATCGAGTGTACGGTGAAAACTAGTAGATTTCAAGCTATAAATAAGAAACTTTACCAATCGATAACATACAAATTGAAAGGACAGAAGAATTTTTCGCCCAAGGCAAAGACAGGAGGAAACATTAAGCAATTATACAAAGGCGATCACTAACAGATATAGTGAGCTGTAAAATGGCTAGGTACGTCCCATTCTGTACCCTGTTAAATCTGCATATTTCTCTTTCCACGACACACACATCCGGTCTCTTTGGCTGCCCCAGGAAGTAGCTGCTTTTATGTATCTGTATTTATGTCTTTTCACGGTTAATTAACTCATTCGCGTAACAAATTCAAAGTTAAGACTGCCCTTGTTCACCCTCAATGTTGAATATGCATACTAGATCAGCGAACGCATTCTTAGCGGTTCCTAGGCTTTAAGTCTTTTTCTGTTGGGCGTGACAAGGAAGTGAATGCGGCACGGTTCAAACTCTTGATATTTCTGCTGGAGTAAAGAGGGATTAGCTATCGTATTTTGACTTCAAGCATTCATCACAAATGTCAGATGAATTGCTCAAGTTTATTGATTGTACTACCGTCCTTGAAACTGAAGTCACGTTTCAGCGCATTGCCGTGGCATGAAAACAAGACTAAAAGTATAATGAAATTCGAATCATGAATGCCCTTCCTTTCAGTTTTAAATTGGACTGATCCCATTCGTGCTTTAGCTTTGGAGATGGAACACTTACGTTCTGTGTTATTACTCGAAGCGTCAACTGAAACCCCCACCGCCAAGAGGCACAGGAAAACAACGCTCTTGACCATTGAAGCTGGTGGTAAAGTGAATCCGTAAATGTACTGAAAAGGTCCACTCGAACAGACTTGACTGCTATTCGTGGTCAGTTCGCCAATGGACCCGACGTATCGATCCTGCCGTCGTTGTAATAATGAACACTACAAGTGATATTCCTCTCGCAATGTCCCGGGCGGTAGTTTCGTTACTTGTTTTGTATGGCAAGTCCAGGTAAACGCTTTGGGTAACTACGACTGTTTGTTCGAACTGACGAGGTCTCAATTTGAACGTTCAGCACTGCCACCGGAAATGGTGTCGTCACTCTAGTTCACCGACGTGTAACATTACCCTTCAGTTAAGTATCCGCGATTTCCGGTCAACAAAGATCACGCTCGTCTGAAGGTAATTCGATCATCAAGCGTTGCCTTCAGTCTCGCGAATGCGGATAAAATGCAGTCAAAGAGTGTGAGAAGGCAAGCCCCCATGCGCTTCCAGTAATGTCCCCCGGCTATCTTACGACTCTATGTAAAGGGCATCGTAAACTTTAGATCTGTAACATCGGCTAGACGGCTTGCATCATCAGCCGTCAATTTGAAATGTCTTTCCCGTGCTGAAATGCGAACAATGTATGTGGTAATGCAGAGTTGAGGTTCATGGGGTCAAGGCCTCAGAAGTGACTAATTTAATTTGCCCCTTAATAACGTAATTGGAGTCTGTGGTTAACCAACGGTATTAATTTCAAGGTTTTGTTTAATTTTTAAAAGAAATGCACAACTACAAGTTTCTTTTGCAAGGGGCCGTCGAGTCCATTTTCCAATTTGGTTTGTTTGTTTTTTCTTTTTGTTCTCACCGGTAAAGTTTATTATAATGACAGCTTGCGTTTTTCCGGTCAGTTTGTCGGTAACTACAACGGAACACATTAGGTGGCATTTCTTATGTTTTCCCGACAGAGGCCTCCTCCTTGTTTGGTTTGGCACACGTCACGTTCAAATAAATTTCGACTTCCTGTTGATCAGGATATATATATTGATCCTCTCTGTTTGGGATGTCATGTACAGTCATTTTTAGTTGGCACGGCAAAGCATACACGGCCAAAATAAACTTAAGAGGAGGAGCGGTGTAATGATCAAGCTTAATCCGGTAAATCCGGATTCCATCGTTGGTCAGATACGGTATGTAAAGACTAAAACAGTCGGGTTTATTAATATAAGCAACAGCAATGGTAATCATCCCGGTGATGTAGAGGAGCGTTCTCGTCCCCAGAGGCCGCGGCTCTTTCGGTCAGCACCAAGAATAACGACCTCTGGCTGGTTCCTAACCAGGAAGTCCGCGAATCACGGGCTTCCGGCCCGTCTGCGCAATCTCACAAATTTAAAACAATGAGTAGCTGTCAACGGCTTCCAAAATAGACTCCCACGGCAACTGCGCGTATCTAGGCTTTTGCTCATCCATGAGAAAGCGATCTGTGATCAGTTTTTGTGTTTACTTGGAAATATCGGATCGTTC
>BLFK01000976.1:1251666-1266666 GCA_014634185.1 Astreopora myriophthalma | reverse complement strand
TTTTTTGGTGGTGATGACTTGCGGGTATCGAAAAGGTTTGATTATGGCAATGTATCGTTCGTACGACATTACCATAAGCGTGGATACAGCGGCGAGGATCGAAACAGCTCCGATAAAGTACTGGGTGGTATCAAGGGCAGACATCACCCCAGGTATCCCTCGGTAGTTCTGCAGATATTCGACAGCTCTAAGCAACGTTATAGTCCCCACAAAAAAATCCGCAACCGAAAGATTTGCTATGAGGAGTTTGGACGAAGAACGCAAACAGTTGCAAGGATCTCGGTAGACTGTGATGAAAAGAGTGGCGTTGCCTGTGACAATAACGAAGCCGAAAATAAAGTCGATAATAATCAAAGCCAGCAGCCACCCTGAACTTGGTGACTCGATGGCACTTGATCGCTGTTCCATGCTTCCGTTTGGCTGAAGGGATGAATCCATCGCGAAGGTGTTAGCTTGAATTATTGTTCATTTACGGCGGACAAAAATATTCAGTTTTTGTTCTCGCTTTAAATTCACAGGCCAAGCTTTCAGGTTCTGTTTGCGAAATAAAAACTCTTCCAAGTGTTTTGTCAGGATTTGTTCGCGTGGCGTAGTGTGTACCTCTTGAAATTATGTGTACCACCTGCTCTTTTAGAAACGTTCTCTCTTTTTTTATTCGTTCTTTTGCAAAGACAGTCCAAACTATCAAGATGTAGCTGTGCTGGATTCCTGTCAGTGACTCTTGTTTCGTAGGAAATTTCTGGACATTTTCCAGCTCTTGTTAAAATAAGTGGCGTATACTGCGGATGATTAACGTAATGCCAGATTAGCCGTCGTTATTATCTTCCAAACGTGACGTGAATAATATTGAATGTTTCAATATGAAGTCATAAATAGAGAAAACCATGCTGTTGCTGTTGATTACCTGTTTTAATTACTTATTCAGTTTATGTCAGGCAATGGCTCAGTAAAAGCGATATTACTTCATTGATCTATGTGCAACAGTTTTCTAGGCATGAATGGGTAAGGTAGGCAGGTAGGTAATACTTTCTTTAGATCAAAAATGGCCATCTGCCCGTCACAAAATGTCAATAGTCTTGAGATCATTTCAGTGCGATTCTTTTTTTGGATTGATTGAATCGCGATTGCTAGAAAATCAGCAGAAAATAATTTGTTCGTTTAACCGAATACACTGAAGAAAATTGAAGATTAAAAAGACTGGGCGGCGGGCAAATTTCTGTCACTTACATGTAATTCTTTTGAAACGGCAAGTTGTACCGCAATCGCTTAATATACATTAAGCAAATCGTAAAAATATTGTTGCTAGAATGACGCGAATGACGCAAATGTCCTAGCCAAATATTCAGAAATTTTCTTGTAGGCCGTCTTCAGAATTAAGTGTCTTTACGCGGCTTTGACATGAAAATTTTAGCGAATTAAACTTTCATCGCACGATCTGTTAAGTAGCCGATTCATTAATCTTTAACATACAAGGCATGTTTTCTTTCACAGTCAACGTTCCATTCCGTTCCGTTCTCCAGTTCGCTAATTGGATCAAACTGTCCGATATATTGCTTGGCCCGGGGGCCCCCGGGGGGGGACTCGCATATGAAAGGGGCGGGGATGCTCGTCGTCTCGCTTAGGGGTGTAAATCTCGGATTTTGGGCTCACTCAGTGTGTTCTGGGCAAAACGCCATTATTTTTAGCCATGAAGGTCTCATTTAGGGTTGCACGCGAAGAAATATAAAGATATATATTTAATATGTACATTTTTAATTCGTTTTGTTTACTCGATTCATATAATCAAGTTACAATTCTTTTCACATTTTCAAGTTTGCTATTCCACCAAGTGCCAAAGATGCAATGAGCGAATATGATGAACCGAAGATTTGTGACGATGCCTTTAAAAACTACTTAGGGGTAAAAGTATTCGATGATAATGTCTTTGCCATCATTAAAAGTCACTGTATTTTTCATTTGTCTGTGTTTTAACATGGTCTCTTTTAGGGGTCAAAAAAAGCTTGGGTCACGCCCAGATCGGTCTCCTTTTGCGGTTTAATTCAAAATTTCCGACGAGCATCCCCGCCCCTTTCATATGCGAGTCCCCACCCCTCCCCCCGGGTGCTTGGCAAGCGAACTGAACAGTTTCTTTATTTGTTTGTTGAGTTTCAGTTTTGGTGATTGCGGTTTATAGGTTTTTGACAGCTCATAGCTTATCAATAGTTTCTTTTAGGTGATTTCAATTAAGGATAGTGTTTCTAGGCGTTCATTTTCAGTTGTGATCACCGCCGGTCTAACAAAAGTTTCTGCGTGAAGTTTCATCGTTTATTTCAAGCTAGAGAGACTCACTCTTCAGGTACAATTCATTTTTCCTTACTTCGATTTTCTTTTTAAACCTTTTTTCTCTCTTTAAAGTTATGCCGTATTTTCCTATTAATGCACCTTTCCATTGTTATGAACAGGTCATTCGACCCAGTGACCACAATAATGATCTCCTGTTCCAAACGAGTGCTTTCTTTGTTCTATAACAATAAAAAGATGCATTAAATCGGATAAACCTTCAGATCGGGGTACGAGTACGAACGACTACGAGTACAAGTTTTCCCTTCTGAGCACGCGCACTTAAAAAAATTTCGACCTGAAAACCTAATGCGCGTGCTCAGAACGGAAAACTCGTACTCGCAGTCGCACTCGTACTCCGATCTGAAGGTCGCTAATGCTTCGCTCCTCGGCCGTCGTAAAAGAGGGCCGAGGAGCTCAGGCATTATCCGATTTAATGTACGGTTTTACATAAACGCTGGTAAGGCCTCTTAAGTCAGTTTAATTGTGTTTTTAGATGAATTGGAGAGTCATCATTGCAGTTAATGACGGAACTCGAGAAGTTGCAAAAAAGCCTGAAAAAATACAGGCTTAAAATGACTCGAACCCATGACCGCGCTTCCTTGCAACTGCTTAAGGTGGCTGAACACAGTTTCGATAAGCTTTGAGCATACGTCATGCGCGAAGGCGTTATGTGAGAAATGTTGCTACTCAGAAGCTGAAACTTACAAAATGAGAAAATATATATGTTACTTACCGGTCTGGGTCGGTCGGTCCGTGTAGGAAAAAACTGTGCCCGAGGTATTGAGTACGGCCTTCGGCCTCGGGCCGTACAATTATTTGTTAATTTCAAAGAATAATAATTATTTATTGCAAGCTGTGTGCAAGTTTATGAGAAAATCTAATGACCGGATTTTACGTAAACCTGATAATGTAAAATCCGGTCATTAGATTCATGAAATTTCAATCATCCGTGTTGCCATGGAAACAGTCGAAAGCGTCAATAATAGCTATTAATCAAAATCTTCAATCACTATATTTTCCTTTCTTCAAGTTTCAGGTTCTAAGCTTCAACATTTCTCTCGTATCACCTACACGAATGACATCAAAACCTATCGAAACTGTGTTAAAGCCACCTTTTCAGCGATGGTTACATCCGCAGTTAAGACTATTTGAAAATTTCGTGTACGTTCTCCTTGATTGTAATTTCTCTCGTCCACTCCTTGAGAACAGGTGTCGTTACCTTTTCCAACCGGATTATAAAGAACAATAACAGAGCTCTCCTTGGGTAATTTCCGGGACTTGTGCGTTCTATTGCCAAATATGCAGGAAATTTTGGCGTCTTAGGGATTTTTACAAATAAACTACTGTAAATTGAAAATAAAATAAACACTTCAAGACTGTTCGCCAATAATTTTCTCGTATCTCTGATAAGTGGAGCACTGTCTGATTAATTGAAAATAAAATAAACACTTCAAGACTGTTCGCCAATAATTTTCTCGTGTCTCTGGTAAGTGGAGCACTGTCTGATTAATTCTGTCAGATTCGAACTGGCATTAATCTTTATTCATTATCATTTCCCGTCCAATGTCTTCAAAGCTGGATTTTTGTTTTCTTCAGTAAAAACCATAAATCGTAAAATCCCAGCAAAAAAAAACTTAGAGTACAAATCCACGAGGGCTTTCGATTAAATGAGATTTCGGCCAGATGAGGCCATGACGACTTTATTACATCGAAAGCAACGGCTTCCAGTCTGAATGTAGGATGCGAATGTAAGAAAGCAAACTTACCTACGAAGGTCGGTATCAGTCACAATATATTGTACGGCGATTCGTCCACTTTTCGAATATAAAACTCCAGTGTGGGACGGACTGCCGAAGTACCTTGCATATGAGTCACACTCCACACGAGACGGATGCTTGGGGTACCAAATGCATTTCTTCCGTTGTTAGAGCAAAGACCGAAAGTAGCGACAAAACGTGAATTGGAAAGACTTGTGAATGAGATAGTAACCACCCAAATCAAATATTTATCACGAAGCCAAATGTCAGCCACGGCCGTAATTTAACATCTCAACCGGTTTCAGTGGGAATACCAAGGTTAGCAACTCGAAGACACGCGGCTAACTCTTTTATAGCGAGAGCCTCAAGGCTTCTCCTTTTATGATTCCACCTTTTAACTTTTATTCATACGCAAAGTTGCAAAGCCATTGTATATTTTATTTTCAAGTTAAGATGGATGTATAAAGCCTACCCGCGCCTCTTTAAGTCCGCTATCGCTCTCTTTTTTACAAACGCTGCTCCGCCGCGTTGCCAGTTTTCATCACTCACTTGCTAAGCCGTCTCCGTAACAAACCTCTTTCTCTAAGAGGACAAGTCCTCTTACTATAGCCTTACCACCACAAGGTTCGCTTTGTCATTGTTTAAACTGGACTGACCTTGTAGACATTTTGAGCTCGAGAAGGCGCAGTTGTGCTAGTTTCTACATTTAGATGTGAAGTTGTGCCGTTCCACACTGCCACAGCATTTCGGGCTTTGAGAATTTGAAAGCACACACGTAAAGAACGATTGAATTTGGGAATCCTCCAAGCATACAGGAAAGGGTCGACCACGGAACTCATCGATAAAAACTCGTTTGCTATCAGTCTATACGCGTCGACGGCGCCAGAGGTTCGGCAAGGGCAGAAGTAAAGAATTTGGACAAGGATGAAATAAGGCAGAAAGGAGCAGTAAAAGAGAATTAAGATCAAAATAAAAGCCATGACCGTTTTTCTTTCTCTCTCCAATTGTCGTGTTCTGTTGGCGGCCGTCATGCTGGCTCGAACTTCTTTAAGTTGTTCCCTTTGTAAAGCAAGCTGTTTGTAAATTTTAACGTAAATGGCTGTCAGCACGAACGAAGGAATGACAAAATGTGAATAACAGTATGTGAGCAAGAATGTTTCCCTTTTGACGTGCGATAACGGTAGGACGCACATCACTAACGCGTTTATCCAAATTACGGTTATTGCAATTTTCATTTTCTTGGTGGTGATGACTTGTGGGTATCGAAAAGGTTTGATTATGGCAACGTATCGTTCGTACGACATTGCCATAAGCGTCGATACAGCGGCGAGGATCGATACAGCCCCGACAAAGTATTGGGTGATGTTAAGGGCAGATATCACCCCAGGTATCCCGCGGTATTTCTGCAGCAATTCGACGGCTCTAAGCAAACTTACTGTCCCCATGAAAAAATCCGCAACCGAAAGATTTGCCATAAGGAATGTAGACGAAGAACGGAGACAGTTGCAAGGATCTCGGTAGATTGTGATGAAAAGAGTGGCGTTGCCTGTGACAATAACGAAGCCGAAAATAAAGTCGATAATAATCAAAGCCAGCAGCCAGCCTGAACTTGGTGACTCGATGTCACTTGATTGCTGTTCCATGCTTCCGTTTGGCTGAAGGGATGAATCCATCGCGAAGGTGTTAGCTTGAATTACTGTTCAATTACGTTGAAAAAATATTCAGTTTTTGTTCTCGCTTTCATCCACAGGCTAAGCTTTCAGATTTTTATTGCGAGATAAAACTCTTCAAGTGTTTTGTCAGGTTTGTTCGCGTGGCGTAGTGTGTACCTCTTAAAATTAAGTCAACCACCTGCTCTAAACGTTCCCCGTTCCCACTTTTTCCGTGCTTTTACAAAGACAATCCAAACCATCAAGATGTAGGTGTGCTGGATTCTTGCTGACTTTTGCTTCGTAAGAGGTTTGGAGGTTTTTCAGCACCAGTTAAAGTAAGCAGCGTACTGCAACGTTGACACTTGACGTCTTCCAAGCGTGGTGTGAATAATATTGAATATCAGATTTCAGTATGAAGTCATAAATAGAGAAAACAATGCTCTTGCTGTTGATTGTCTGTTTTAATTATTTATGTCAGGCAATGGCTAGGTAAAAGTGATATTACATCATTGATGTATGTGCAACGGTTTTCTAATGATTAATGGCGCCGAAACCAATTGTAGTATTGCACTTTTTCGGCATCCTGCTGATGAACAGTTACGGATTTTAGGTATTTTTAAGCAATATTTATTTACAGTCTGTCCACTTTGAATTCTAGGCATGTATATGCTTTCAGCATCGTTGAAATTACCAAATGGAGTTAGTTTTAATTAACTGGTATCTCTGGGAAAATCACCACCTGCCTGTCACAAAATTTGAAGAGCCTTGAAATGATTTACGATCTTTTTTGATTGATTGAATCACGATTACGAGGAAAATCATCAAAAAAAAAAAAATGTTCGGTTAACTAAATACACTGAAGACAATCGAGGATTGAAAAGGCTGCGCGAATTCCTGTCACTTACACATGATTCTTTTGAAACGGCAAGTTGCACCTCAATCGTTTAATATACATTAGGCAAATCGTAAAAATGTTGTTGCTAGAATGACGCAAATGTCTTAGCCAAACGTTCAGAAATTTTCTTGTGGGCCGTCTTCAGAATTAAGTGCCTTTACGGGGCTTAAAAATGAAAGTCTTAGCGAATTAAACTTTCATCTCCGATCCGTCAGGTAGCCTATTCATTAATCTTCAACATGCAAGGGATGTTTTCTTTCACAGTCAGCGTTCCGTCTGCATTGCATCTGCCACGTTTTGGTCTTCGGTTGGCTAATTGTACTTTCAGCGCGGGATCTCATTAACAATCGTGTGACTAATGACACTAATCACTAATGGAGCTCAAAATTAGACGGTCTGTAGCAGTTATACGAGTAGCATTCGAACGTAGACGTATTTCGAGCTGTCGCTTCTCTCCCCCGAAAAGTAACGTCTGCGGGACCGAGCTCCGAAACGATTTCTGCGACGTACAAGTTCTTAGCCAATCAGCGTTCGGCTCATAAATCGCTAGGTCACAGAAATCGTTTCGGAGCTGGGTCCCGCAGACGTTACTTTTCGGGGGAGAGAAACGACAACCGGAAATACGTCTGCGTTCGCAGGCTATTATACGAATACCGTAAGCAATAAAATCGGATGATGGCATGACCCATGACCAGGGAGTAGGTGGATATGTTGAAAGTAAAATAAAATCTGGCGTCTGGTTGACCTTATTTTTCGTGGGTTAGAGTAAAATCGGTTTTTGAAAAAACTGGTTCAACCGGAGACTCGATTTTTACCCGCAATAGGTGTTTCCTTGTCTGACTCTAACGGCCCAATGTCAATAGCTGAATTTTAATTATTCACCGGATTTTGTTTTGGGTACAGGCTATCACTTTCCTTTAATTTGGTCATAACATGTTTATCATTAGAGACCTCAATGGCTTCCAGGGTAGTAAGCATGTTTATCATATGACCCGTACGGCCCCGCGCGCGCTTTCATTGCAAAACTATTGAGAAAATCCCCGTATGAGGGCCGTACGCGATGGCGCGAGCAGGGCCGGAAAAAGCCGTCCGGCCCTGCTAGGATCGCGTACGGCTCTTGGCGAGATGCGAACTGAAGCGCGGTGGTCATATGATAAAATGCTTATTGACTGAGTTAGGTCGGGCCGGACGGGGAAATATTTGGCCCGAGGTCATGGCGCACGGACCTCGCTGCGCTCGGTCCGTACGCCACGATCTCGGGCCAAATATTTTCCCGTCCGGCCCGAACTAACTCAGTCAATAAGTACATAGTCTTTGTGGCCGTCGACTTCCTTACCCTGCGAGCAGGGGCCCTTCGATCTTCCTAGATAAGTTGAGAAGAGGAAGGGACCTCTGCCAGCCGCCTCGACTTTTCCTGTTGAGCATGCGTTAAATTTAAAGGTAACCGAGCGTCACTCAAGCGTGACCACTATCAGCCAAACTGAAATAAACATTCGACATTTTTGCGAAAATCTCTCTGAAAGACACGCCGTAAGAACTTGCGCGTTTTCCACGTAATCACAAGTCAAATCAATGGCGGACAACATGAAGGATGCGATTCGAAAAGTTTGCGAGATTTTCGGTATCAAAAAGTTAAGTAGCCATCGGAAGGATGCGATCAAGTATGCTGTGGAGAAGAAACGCGATGTTTTCGTCAATTTGCCAACAGGATTTGGAAAGTCCTTAATTTATCAAGCCTTACGTGTGGTGTTTTCGTCTCTTCCACGCTCTTCTGAGAAGACTGTTGTGATCGTGATTTCCCCATTAACAAGCTTAATGAAAGATCAAGTGAGTTGCCTTACCTTCCTGGGAATCGGAGCTCCATCGTTGGCCGAAGTACCAGATCAGCAATCAGAAGCGGTTCAGAACGGAGAATTTTCGATTGTGTTTGCATCACCAGAATTGTGGCTTGGCGATCAGATGTGAAAACAGGCTCGCGCAAAGGGCGCACGAATCGCGCGAAGACGACTCCATTGTCTATTTTTCGGGGAAGAGAAACGACCGCTGGAAATACGTTTGCGTTCGCAGGCTACGCGAGTTGTGAATAAAGCCTCATCCCGCGGCTCTCGAAGCAAATGTCTGCGGAGTTTGGCGGCCCTTAATTCCTTCTCGGTGTACAAGCGTCTCGAACGACGAAGACGAATGGGTAGCAGAGGTATCGTCCGTGATCTACGTGGAGTTTCGAGGCGATCGAAGCCTTGGGAGCGAATTTATGGCTCTTTTCCTTCGGTGATCTCGGTTCGGTGGCTTCGTCTCAGTTACCAGGGAGCTTTAGCAACGAGGACGGCAACGGCGACGGGAACGTCACAAAACAGTAGGTTTAATTAGTAAAAACAATCGCTCTGCACGCCCTGCACGTGCGTTTTACAATTTGGTACATTTCCTTGCCGTCCTCTCCAAAATAACAACGTCAAATGACCAAAATCAGCGGCTTTGGGAGAACGTCAGCACACGACGTTGAATTTTTCGATCTCTCTCCAAATTTAAACGGCCTTTTTGCCAATTTCATTGTTGGATAGCAGAGATAAATTCTGCATTTTAAATGAGTTGAAATAATTGCGAAGTGATTACAATGACGCGAATTCCTATTTTGAATCGACGTTCTCGTTGCCGTTGCCGTCCTCGTTGCTAAAGGTCCCTACCAACGTCGGGAAGGGACATATAGAGGGAAAAGGAGAGGAACCCCAAACCACCCAAATGACTCTTAATCGACCCAGAAACTGTAGCAGAGACAAAGAAACACAAGACTGAAGCAAGGTAAGCATTTTTTAAATTTTAAATCGTAAATATTTTTTGAATTTTGAGAAAACCGTTTTTCCCATACAAATCCTTATATTTCCACTCTTGCGTAATATAGTACAGTACAGATACTCAAATACCGAGCTTGGGCTACCTGTGGTTAAACAAATAAACAGTCGCTTCATAAGTTATTCACTGCCTGTGTGGGATATCTCCTTAACAGGTCGGTTTTATTTAAACGTAACAGTAAAGTAAAGTTAAGTAAAGAACTTTATTTGTACACGGTGATATTTCGAGCTTCAATAAAATTTGTGGGGCTATGTATAGAAAGTAACAATTCAAATAAACAGAACAACGTTAAGAAACCAAACTAGAGAGAGACAACAGTTGCTTTCTTACAAAATGTGGTGGAGTTGAATTCGGATCTCCGGCGAAGACATATTCATTTGTGGTCAGAGCGGGATTTGAGCCCGCAACATCCGTATACAAATCCAGCGCCCTAATCACTGGGCCATGTACGCCGCCTCAAATATACACGTATTTGCAGTAAAGTAGAAAAGTTTGCACTCTGCACATGACGTAACAGCGGTCATTTTCGTCCCGAAACAAACTGAGAAAACGGTGACCATGTTGGTGTCCCAGATTAATCCCCCCGGGAATATGCAGCTGTTCACTTGACTCAGTAGACTTTTGATTGGTCTTAGTCTTGAATATAAGTTTATAACTATGGCGTACATATGAATCTGACTATATCAATCATGCATATTGATGATAAAGATAGCTCGCGGCATTGAGCGGTTTTCAAATGACTGTCGAAAGTAATTACGCGATTGCTACGCTGCGCCTTGTGATTGGCTTGAAAATTTCGCGCCAGTTTATCAACCAATGAGAAGGTAAACCAGAACCAAGCGCGACTTCAAGCGCGATTTTTCCCGCGCTTTGAGCAAGTTACATGGAATTGCATCGGATTTTGATTGGCTCATTGCGCTGCTTGCACCTGTTGTGATTGGTTGGAGTGGTTGGTTTGGTATTGGCTTTACGACACTCCATTGAAAACGCTCTAAACGAGTTTCAGACCCGATAAAATACGACCTCCGAGTTTATTTAACGGCTTCAAAAACACTCCACGAAAAGTGTGTCCCTCTCGAGTTCGAACAAGGGTTCAGATTGGGAGAGGAAAACATTAGTATACAAGAAAAACAAGCTGTGACTTACTAGTATTCCTTATATAAAGAATACTAACGAGGAGTATTTTGTCGGGTTTTAAACCTTATGCACGGGACGTTTTATCGGTGACTTGATAGGCTGTTAGGCTCATGAATTATTTAGGAGTTAAAAAAAATACCTTTTTAAAACACAAAGTAGAAAAATCATATTTAACAAATTGTCTCCGTATGAGCTACATGTGTATTGTTCTCCCGCCTTGCATGAAGGCATGAGTGCAGTTCTGCCCATTGTTCCGGTCGTGTGGCGTGAAGTCAAGGTGATACAGCTTTCCACGTCGTAAAGTTCGGATAGTTAAACCTGCTATTCCCAAGCATCGCCTGGGGTAAACAGGCGTGGTCATTCTAACAAGCTGTGTGTTCAAGAAACCCTTTTCGAGCTACTGGGATGCATTCCTCCTATTCTCTTAGTATGCCCTGAATTCTGTGCGACTCACACACAGGTGCTAAATGGCACGCACAAACTTACTACGTCGCCTCGTTGAAAGTTGTTATTTTTCTGTGGTCTCTGATGGTTATTTTCCATCCTACTGTCAGGAAGAGATCCGTCGTCGGCTGGTTTTCCTCGAGCTGTCATCGGTAAGGGGACAACTTGATTTTTCTTTTTCGTCCTGTGTTTTATGACGAGAAGAAGAAGTCCTCCAATAAGCGCGACAAACACGCCGCCAAAAAAACTCCCAACAGCCAGGCCAACGGAGGTACTGGATCGACTGGAAGTAGTTCCCTTACGAACTTGTGGAAACAAAACAATGTTATTAGGTTTTTACCGTTGGGTAACCCTTCACTTGTGAATTCATAGGTGAATTCCAGAATAGACAAGCATAGTACTTGGAAATTTTCTTTGAAAAAAGTCGACGAAGCAACAACATGAGTGAAAGGTTATGTCTTAAGATAAGCCATTCCCATCGATATTTTGCTGATTGTATTGTTAGGAAGCATAGTCCTTCAGGAGCGCAAATGAGCCCCCGATGCAGCGCTTCACATCTCAGCTCACTAAAATCATAACTTATCACACGACAAAAAGCTACGCTTCATATTTTCTGCTTGTTTTTGTTGTTGTTTTTACAATAAACTGTACAATGTTTGGGATAAAAAAAAAACTGTTCCTTCAATGGACCAATTTCGACATTTTAAAATTCAACTTCAAACAATAGACAAGACCTCGAGGTTTTGGGGAATAAAATAAGTACTTTTATGAGTTTTTTCCCGGTGCCTCGGGATGTTGCCTTTTGTTTAAGAGTGAATTTACTATATAGAAATTGGTCCATTTGAAAAGGACTCACCTTGATCTGATGGTAATGGTGCTGATACTGATGAACTGGCGGGTGCCAATATTGAAGCTGACAACGGTACTGATGCCTCTGGCATTGATAAAAACAATGCCACCGAAGGTGACAGTGAGACGGATGTAAACCTGGAAGCTGATGTCAACAGAGGGGGTGACAAGAACGTTGACAGTGATACTGATTGTGATATTGACATTACTACAGATGATGTAGCTGTCTTTGGAACCAAGGATGATATTGTACCTAACGATGATTCTGATGCGACTACTGAAGTAGATGTTGCAGGTGAAGGTGACAAAAACCATGATGTTGATCCTGATTGGGATAAAGACAGTCTTACAGCTGGTGCAGTTGACTTTGGTGCCGATTCGGATGGCAATGATGATTGTAACATCTGTCCTAGTGATGATGTCGTTGCTGCCAATGACGCTGAGACAAATGCTGGCACTGATCTAAATTGCGACACTGCCAATAATGTTGTTGTGGATGCTCCTACTGCTGTTACTGACAATAGCGCTGATGTGGATGATGATTGTTGTGATACAAAAACCAAGGAGGATGGCGACTGTGTTGGCAACGTAAATGCAGGAGTTGACGTTGCCGTTGAAACTGATGCTAATGGCGTCGCTGATTCAAGAATCGATTTGAGCGTTGATGTAGTTGCTGTGACTAATTTTGAAGCTACCCCTTGTGTTGACACAGACGATGATGGCGCGGGTAATGACGATGTTAATGCTGATCGTGATTCTGACTCCAGTGTCGATGACACTGACATTGTTGATGATGGTGACTGTGACCTTGATAGTGATGCTGACATTGTTCCTGGTGATGATGGCGACTCGGACGCTGATATAGTTTCAGAAAGTGATGCTAACTCTGATGGTGTTGACACTGATGCTGGTGATGCTGAATGTGAGATTGGTAATGCTGATAACACTAACGCTGATGACGCAGACGTTGTGGTTGATAGTGATGCTGACTCTGATAGCGATGACGAAACTGATGTTGATGATAATGATGTCAACAAAGATAATGACGATGTCACTGATGCTGTTGATGCCAAAATGTTTGCTGTTGGTGATCTTGATGGCGAAAGCGATGCAGAAGGTGATAATGACACTGATGGTGACTTTGCCGCTGGTTGTAATGCTGACTCGGATGTTGTAGATGACACTGACAGTGGTGATGCTGACATTGTTGTAGAAAGTGATGCGGAATCTGATGATAATGGTTGCACTAATAATGACAATGAAGGTGGTGAGGAGGTTGATTCTGATTGTGATGAATCTGACCTTGATGCTGGTACTGATGTTGACTCAGTTAGTAATGACGACACTGATGCCGCCAGTGAAGGTGAAGTTGACTTTGACAGTGATGATGCCCTTGATGCTGTTGTTGATGATGGTGACTTAGATGATGGCGACGATGATACTGATGCTGCCGATGAAGCGGATGACGAAGCTGACTCTGATGCTGACAATGCTAACCTTGATACTGATGCTGCCGATGAAGCGGATGGCAAAGCTGACTCTGATGCTGATGATGCTGTCAGTGAAGCAGATGGTGAAGCTGATTGTGATGCTGACAGTGCTGAGCTTGGTACTGATGGTGACGATGATACTGATGCTGCCGATGAAGCGGATGGCAAAGCTGACTCTGATGCTGATGATGCTGTAAGTGAAGCAGATGGTGAAGCTGACTGTGATGCTGACAATGCTGAGCTTGGTGCTGATGGTGACAATGATACTGATGCTGCTGATGAAGCAGATGGCGAAGCTGACTCTGATGCTGATGATGCTGTCAGTGAAGCAGATGGTGAAGCTGATTGTGATGCTGACAGTGCTGAGCTTGGTACTGATGGTGACGATGATACTGATGCTGCCGATGAAGCGGATGGCAAAGCTGACTCTGATGCTGATGATGCTGTCAGTGAAGCAGATGGTGAAGCTGATTGTGATGCTGACAGTGCTGAGCTTGGTACTGATGGTGACGATGATACTGATGCTGCCGATGAAGCGGATGGCAAAGCTGACTCTGATGCTGATGATGCTGTCAGTGAAGCAGATGGTGAAGCTGATTGTGATGCTGACAATGCTGAGCTTGGTGCTGATGGTGACGATGATACTGATGCTGCTGATGAAGCGGATGGCGAAGCTGACTCTGATGCTGATGATGCTGTCAGTGAAGCAGATAGTGAAGCTGATTGTGATGCTGACAATGCTGACCTTGATGCTGATGGTGATGCAGAGTTAGATAATGGTGATGACAACACTGATGCTGCCAGTAAAGCTGACTTTGACGGTGATGATGCTGACCTTGATACTAATGCTGATGCCGACTCAGATGCTGATTCAGATGGTGATGGTGACGTTGATGCTGACGTTGAAGCTGATCGTGATGATGATGATGACTTTGATGCTGCTGGTGATACTGACTCAGATGGTGATTGTGACGTTGATGTAGATACCGAGACATATAATGGTGCTGCTGCTGTTGCCGTTGACGATGATGAAGACGTGGATGCTGATCCCATCGAGGATTTTGAGGACAAATCTGAGATTGATTCTGTGTGTATGAGTGACGATGACGAGGAATATGATAAGGACGGCGAACGCGACGGTGATGAAGATAAACCATTAGTCCGCCATGTTGAGTTCAAGGTAGAAATAATTGTTAAAACGACCATTGCTAAAACACCACAAAGAGATATTTTTAGAAATTTGTGCTATGCACCATACACTGTTGTATTATCACCGAAGCAAATTTAAAGATTTAATTACTGTTCACTGGAGATGAAAAAGTCTTTAATAATTTCAGCATTAGCTGTGTTCTGTTGGTTAGGGCAGTTATCGCGATGATGAAGTGCGAGAGATTTTGCTGGAAAATTAGGGATGCTTTGGAAACGTTTATTTTGGTCGTAGTGAATAATGATATGGAAAGGCCTTTATTGACCGTCAGTAAATTAAGAGCATTGGAAATTACCCAATTGCTGACGCACATATAACAATTTAATGCATTGCATATCCATGGTGACATCATAATAGATGTAAACAGCTAGAGAATAACGTTTGCCGAGCGTCCTTAAAA
>BLFK01000976.1:1236666-1244166 GCA_014634185.1 Astreopora myriophthalma | reverse complement strand
AGACGAAATTGAAAAATAACGCCCAGACAGTGAGAAAGGATGATACTGGGTTCATGTTCATCAACTCTTTGAAGATGAAATGAATGAATGAAAGGAAAAAATAAAAGCAAAGTTAAAACCTTCGACATTGTAATATTTGAAAATGCACCAGAGCTGGTCGGTTTTTCAAATGTTCGTTGGAGCTTTCCTAGTTCCATCAGGAGTCCCTCAAGGAACAAAATTAGGTCCGTGGCTTTTCCTTGTTCTTATTAATGATCTAGAAGTATGCAAGGACTCAAATGCAGAATTGTGGAAGTATGTTGATGACACTACAACATCCGAGATCGTTTTAAAAGGAAAACAAAGTAATTCACAACTTATAGCTGACCGTGTTGTAGGGTAGCCATCACACTGATAACAGAGTTCAGCCAAATAGTGAAAAATGTGAAGAGCTTAGGATTTCTTTTGCCAAGAAAGAGGACGACTTTCGACCCATTACTGTAAATGGGAAAAATTTGGAGTGTGTTACTAGCGCTAAGTTGCTAGGCGTCGCAATTTCAAAGGACCTTATTTGGAATGAACACATCAGCCAAGTGATTAAGAAGGCTTCAAAGCGCATGTACTTTCTGTTACAGTTAAAGCAAGCTAGGCTGCCATGCCACGAACTTATTTTATTTTATTGTGCTTGTATCAGATCAATTCTAAGCTACGCCGCACCAGTTTTTCCGATGTATTTAAATAATGATTTAGAGCGTATACAGAAGAGAGCTTTAGCCATTATTTACCTATGTGTTGAGTACTCTGAGGCCCTAAGTAGACCGGGAATGCCCACAGTATTAAATTATAATCAAATTGTATGTAAAAGGTCATTTAATTCCATCTTTGATGACGAAGAAAACCGCCTTCATAGACTTTTGCCCGCAAGAAACAAACTTATTCGCTTAGACGTAATACGCGCTTTGATGCATAGAAGTGGAAAATAGACCCTTTTAGAATTACATTTTTAATGAACTCGTGCCTGGAAGATAATGTGGTATAGTTTTAATATCCCTTTTTATGTTGGGTGAATATATTGTCAATGATTAGTACACATGTATTTAGACAGTGATATGCTTCTGATATGCTTCTGATTTAGAATAAACTATTAGTAGTATAAGTTTTTAATATAGTTAAAAGTGTAAATACGCAATTCAGCCAATGGGCTGCCAAAGTATTTGTCAATAATCTATCTATCTATCTATCTATCTATCTATCTGTCTGTCTGTCTGTCTCAGAGTACTCAACACACAGAAATAATTTTAAAAAAGCACGCACTAGGAATGATATTCTGTTTACACTGGTTTGTATGTCAACCTGCAACACTCAAGCCATCATTCTCATTATCAGATTATACATGCGAGGCTAAAAGGTATGAAATTATAAAACTGTAAAAAACAAACGTTTTCGACTGTTGTCGTCATCAGGGTTAAAGCCGTCGGAGATTGTGCATGGGTTTATACTTAAGTGATTCCCAAAGGGAACAAGTGTGCAACATAGCAATTAAACTGTTTATTCAAAGTTGGACTCTTTTGTTGGATTATAATTAGTTCCTCGATGATCTTTCTCTTGAAGTAGGATCTTGCCGAACAAAGACTTTCCAATGGAATGTGCGACGTGCTGGTTCGTAATTGTGGCAGGTATTCCAGAGTTCAGTTACTTGCACTTCAAGATTTCACATTATTTCACCCACATATTATGTTCTCCACATGAGCATTCTCCTTTGTTGATGATTTCTGACTTGTGAATGTTTTTGTCCGTGAGACTAAATAAACTCTTAATTTTTCTGGTTTGGCACAATATAATGAAAATATACTTAAAATTAGCGTTACTTCAGGAATCACTTAAGTATGAAACCATGCACATCTAAGACGGCTTTACTGACCCTGATGACAATAGTCGAAAACCATCCGTTTTTATAGTTTTATAATTTTATACCCTCTAGCCTTGTATGTATATCTTTCAATTTTTTAGTGAAGATTATGTCATCATCATTATCAATATCAATATGATGATGAAACAATCTCATGAATAACCATGGTTAGCTTTCTCCTTGAGAGCCAGGGTCAAATCGTGGTCCAAAGGCTCCCAAGCCCTGGGAGTTCATTGCTTTGTTGATTGTGCTTTCAGAAAGATATGTGCTGTTCCTAGGGGTATTATTATAATTGTTATTGTTGTTGTTGTTATTACTATTATTATTATTATTAGTATTATTATTATTGTTATTAATATTGTTACTGTTACTGTTATTGTTATTATTATTAAAAACCTTTTATGATACAGTCACAAAGAGGATGACTACTTATTTTAACTTCCAATAATATTATGCTGAACCTCATTTTCAATGTTCACTACATGTTGAACCTTTGTCAATACCCTGTTTGACACAGACCAAGACTGAACCTGCAACACACAGCACACAGCAAAATGAATGGAAAACAAGATGTTAACGCACCAGATGTCGGTGTATCTGTCTCAGCATAATTAGCTTCAAAACCAAGATCCAATGAAAACCCAGAACGAAAATGGACATACATCTGGTTACCACTCGAAATTTTTGGAGTTAACTGAGAGCCGTTGCAAAATCGCCCCAATGATGGAGAGTTCTGTGTTGGGCCATCGTAAAACTCTACAAGGCTGCAAATATCTGAACTGCAGTCATCACAGATACCCATGGCGAATTCTGTGATGGTAACCATGACACTTTTGCCAGCTGTTGCAGTAATGTGCCAAAAACAGTTCCTGGATGCAGGGTATTTGAATTTTGGATAATTGGGACTGCTGAAGGTACCACCACCGGACAAGGGAATGGCAAAAGAAGGACATACTGTGTAATAGAACAAAATGTAAATTAAAGAAAAAGAATAAAAAAAATAATAATAATAATTGGGACCTCCACAGAGTGACTATCCATCCACTGAATCTAGATCAAATTACAATTTATAAATGTAGGTTTTTGCAGAGAGCGGAAAACCCAATCAAAGAAAAAAATTCAACCCGTCTAATGCCAAGTCTAAAAACTGAAACCTGGCTCACACTGTTAGGAGGTGAGTGCTTTCACCACTGCTCAAAACTTAATTAGGAAAAAAAAAAGAAAAAAATTAATGCTACCATCCCAATGTTTTAGATTTTCTATTATAAGTAGGAGAGCTTAAGGACTTCTCCCACCTACACTGAGAAGGGGTCAGTACATTTCACATGGCAAATTATTCACTGTTTACCCTGCAATGATGTCTCTCATTTCATTGCCAACTTTAAAGGTTTGTGATCACCAGTAGTGGACTCTCAGGGCTATTAAGTGGTGAATGAGGGTAATTGGATGACAGCAGCAGAAACAAAATTACTGCTTCATTGCATTGCCCTCAATTACGGCACACAACCAACAATTGGTTCATGTATTAGTGTGCTTATATTAAGTTACGATACAAGTTTGAAGAGTACGAGAGAAGCATAAGACTTGCTTGAGGTACAGCCAAGAGCAACTTTAGCGTCTTGAGTACTCTAGAATCGTAACTCTATATGCACACAGTTAAATGGATGAATCAACATTATAACATTGCCAATACATTTTCTGCAAAGAAAGAGAAAGCTTGAGTTTGCTTGCTTGCATCAACAGCTTGCTCAGCATGATTAGATGAGCTGCTAGAATCCATCCAAAGAAATGCTCTGAGGATAATTTTCGGTAAGATAGGTTACGTTGATGCCTTGGCCATGGCTAGTCAGGCAAGCTGCTGCCTGTGAGAGGTTCATCAAAAATGCGTGTCAGCATCCACCCCTCATGAATGTTATCCCCTCACACATGTGCCACGAGCGTGAATACGCTCTTTGTCACCACAATCTGCGACCTGTATTTGGTCGGACTAATAGACTAAAGGACTTTGTTACCGTAAAATATCAATGTGTTCTGTGATTATGTATGTTTATCGCTGGCCTACCCAGCAACTCAGTAAATACTGCACATGGGTAGAATAAACAAGCATCTATCTATCCATTATGACACATGCTCACATGTGAAAAATTTGATTGCATGGATGTGTTGCTATGTCATAACAAGTGAGTACCTTACTGGGAGTTTAAGGAAACTGTAATCATAACAAAGAATATACCTGGAGGGGTGTAATTCAGGTGTGTGTAATTTGCTCTGAATCCCCTGTGGCGGTTGCCAGCTGGAATACTATTACTAAAGAACTCCAAATCAAGAACATTATGAACAGAGTAATACGTGAGTACTTGAAATGACCGGTCCACGCATGCTTTTCCACTGGGACTTCCGCCATCTGAATTATAGCCACCCAGAACATTCAAATAGTCACACGTGCATGCACCCTCATCCCCACAGTTCTCAATTTCCATGTCTGTCACTTCCAACTTGATGCGTTTACCAATGCTTGCTTGTACAGTCCAGTTGCAATTCTGGTCAATGGGATATTTTCTGGGGTAGAATGGACTGGTAATCTCACCTGACATTTCAGTCTCCAGTGCTGCTGTTGGACACACTGATAACAAGAAATGGTTTTTACTTGTAGATTAACACGTGCCTTAAAAAAGCTAACACAACACAATATCATCATTACGTTTAACTCGATCCCTGCTTCTTCTGCAGCAACAGATGGCCATGACCAGGAAGGAACAAATAGATTAAAAACAAAGCAAAACATGTCCCTTTACATAGCTCCGAGTTACAAACAATAATAACAACAACAACAACAATACCAGTAAAAATGACAAAAACAACAACAATGACAATAACAATAGGTAATGACAATAGGACTGAGTGGAGTCCAATTTGGTCTGTAGCCGTAATGATCATACAAGTGATAACAAAATCGGGCAACTGCAAAGCTGGAGTCCGATTTGTTTATCATGAGACTCAGTATGAGTACAGAACGAAATAACGACAAAGCCTTATTACCAATTTAACATCGTAAAAATTATAATTTTTGCACCTGTCTTCTAGAATACTGTCATTGCTCAAAGGTAAATAGTCTCACAGTCTCTTGCAAAGAGCCAGCCAGTTTGAGAGCCTTTGCACGGTTTCTATGGTAATTGAAACCAAGGTTGTGATTGCTTAATTTAAAATACAAGCACAAATGTGATTGCCCTGTTGAACTACATGTAACTGATAACAAAGTGTCAAATGAGGCGGTTTTCAGTTGACTGTCGAAATTAATTATGCGATTGCTTTTGTTTTGGTTTGCTCCATGATTGGATAAAAAAACTTGCGCAAACTTTCAAACCAATCAGCTACAAAACTAATTTAAGCAATTGCGACTTTGTCACTCTCATTTTCCCATGCTTGGTGCTGGCTGCCTTGAATTTCTTTGCATTATGGTTGGCTAGTAAAACCAATTAGTCAATTACCTCATTTTGTGCTTGGTTGAAAGGTGTGTTTGTAGTAAACTAATTTAGTTATGTTATGAAAAAAATAGTAAACGGCTCAGTGTGCACTATTGAGTTATGAATGCACAGGTTTGCTAAGCACTAAAGAAGCTAGAGTCACTCTCGGCTACACCTTGAGCGACTCTTACCCTTCTCTTGTGCTTAGCACCCCCCCCCCCCCATGTGCATCCATAACTCAATAGTGCATGCTGAGCCGTTTACCATTTGTTAATCTGTGGTCTTGAAACTTAGTTGGGGTTAGGTGCACTTTAAAATGGCTCCTAATAAAATGTCTTCAAGTTAACAATACTTACACATTTCATCAGTGACAGTTTCATATGAGGCATTAAAACCTGAGACCTCATTGCTTGCAGATGTCAATGTCAAAGTAGTGAAATTTCCGAAGGAGTAAACAGGAGCTGGTATTACTTGGCCACCACAGAGCTCAAACGGGGACATATTGTCATCTGAAGCCACATTTGTGATCTTGATACGAGCACCTTGTGCCTGTGAACAATCTGTCTTTCCATTTGGCTCCAAACTGAAATTGTGAAAGGTCAATTTGATGCGACCACTAGGAATAATGATTGTCCAGGAACAGCTTTGTCCTGGAGGGAATGGAGCAGCTGGAAAGTCCAGACTTGATACAAATCCACTTGATGACCCATTGAGAGTTGCATCACAGGCTAAAACAGGGATTCATGAAAATGAACTTGAGTATCGTTTCAGGCATCACAGACTACTATCTACAAGACTGAAATAAACTATTCCTCTTTGCACCTTCAAACATTTGATTGGAATCTTGAAAGATCTCTTTTTATCAGAATCACCCCATAAAATGCATAATATCTGAAATTAAAGTAATTTCATGATGTGCTGCTCAAATAGTTTAAAAAATAAATTTAAAATTGAAGAGCTTTTTGTTTTTGATAAACAAAGAAAATATCCACAGGAATTCAGAATCTTGAGAGGAAGGTTCAAAACTTCCATGCAGATTTAAACACTTGATTCAAATTCCTGTGACATAGCTTGACTGTAAAACTGATTGTTTTAAGCTTGGCCCTTCTGACTTGACAAAAGCAGTGAAAACTCTGAAAATTTTCTCCCATGTTCAGCACTTTACAAGCAAGGCTATGGTAACAATTTTACTCTTTCTCACCATCACTTTGATTAATTCATACTTTTCTTGTGTCCATATTAACCATTACATGTATATGTTCAGCTAGCTCTTGCCACAAAATTATATTTAACAATAATATATATTATTCACCAAAATTCACTGAGCCTGTGGCGAACAGTTGTTTTAGAAGTATAATTTTCAGTGGTAAATATGAAGAAAGTGCAAAACAAAGTGCTAAAACATGATAAGAAGACAGGAAAGTGTTTGCTTAGCTTAGCAGCCACACGTCTAAAATGTAAATAATAACCATGTATCACGGTTAATATAACTCCAAATTCTTTAATTCACTGCTGAAAATTATACTAAATATAACTATGTTCATGTAATTTTGTTTAAACAAAAGACTATCTTAAGCAAGTTATGTTGATTTACCTTTTGGTGCTATACATAGTTCTAACTAGACAAGACATAATTATAGTACACAAAGATATGAAAATTATCACCAGTGCAAATGATCACCACTGTACACTGGTCTTAAAGATCAAGAAAATAATATTACTGTATGTCAATTTACACAGATGGAGCACACTCTGTAAAAAAACACAGGACAATATTGATTGGGGTTGAATATATTGTGGAAATGTACATCCTAGTAGCAACGGCAAAGTAATTTTAAGGTTCAGGGAAGTGAACTAGAACAACCATGTATACACTTTTGCATGGTTATAAATAATTATATTTTTGGTGCCACAAAACCATGATTTCCTGTTCAAAGCATCAAATTTGAACTACTGCTAGATACCTACGAGTAGAATCCACTGAAGGTGCACAAAGGAAAGCTGCAAAATAATAATAACATACGCAGTTAAATGCAATTTAACAAAGTTAACAACAAAGAGAGGCACAGATTGCCAGCACGGTTATCTTCAGAGAGCAGTCACAGTCAGCGGTGCGTGGCCTAGGCGCATGCTCGTGTGGTTCTTCAG
>BLFK01000976.1:1199027-1227544 GCA_014634185.1 Astreopora myriophthalma | reverse complement strand
GGGGGGGGGGGGTAGATGGGGGCACAAGGGCAAGAGAATATTAACACAGATAAAAAATTGATTTTGAATTCTTTTCATTGCATTGCCTTAATTTTTGGCATATACCATTGGAAGGTTCACCTTGTAATTTTTTGTGCAGTTGATTTGGTAGAAATTGGTCGTGATTTTGTGAAATGACCTAAAAACATGCAAAAGTCAATTAGGTTTCTTTTGCCCGGAGCCCTTAAATTATGGGCAACATAATTTCACATCCAAAATGAAAGTGTTAAGCAAAAGCGTGTATGCTCTTTTTGATTCCTTGTTTGAATGGAGTATGCATGCTTGCTCCACCATCCTCCATCATTGACTCCAGTTCTGAACAGTTAAGAGCAGCGTCATAGGGCCTTGATGTTCCACTTGATGGGTTCGTATTAGCAATAAGGTGGCTGTGTGACATGCCAAAAATTTCAGCCATTTGACAGACCATGGAGTACTTTGTCATGGGTTCTGTACCACTCCAATGCCATGTACCTGTCAGTGACTTATCACTGATCCGTTTCTCGGCAATGAATCTGCAAATTGCCGCTATATCATCCACAATAGTTGGGTAACGAATGTGATAATCATCCATTTTGGTGGGTTTGTTAGTCTGCTTGAGAGCTTCAAAGAGCACTGGAGGGAAAACATGAAGTGCGTTTTAAAGGCAGAACAACTACAGTAAGTGCTAAGCCTGAGTCACCATCGATAAACACATCACTTCAATCACTTACCGGGCTTAACATTCACCATCTCCTACACTATATTCACAATAATGGTACCTTTCAACATTCAGTCCTAGAAGCATGCAGGCCCCAGTTGCTTGAAAGGTGGATAACACTATCCAGCAGATAAATGCTAGCAAATTCAATTGAGTTATCCAGTGGATAGTGTTATCCACCTTTCGAACAACTGGGCCCAGGACAATTTATCATTGTTACCCGAGTCTCGTTTGATGTTCTTGCTCCCAGAAGTCTCCCGTAGCCCAGTGGTAGCACATCTGGTCCCAGTTGTTCCAAGGGTGGATGGCACTATTGACTGGATAAATCATTATCCACTGGATAAATCAACTGGTTTTGTTAGTGATTTCTCCGGTGGATAGCGTTATCCACCTTTTAAACAACCAAGGCCTGAACTGGTAATCAGAAGGTTACAGGTTCTACTCCTGTAAGGAACACCCAGGTTTTTTTCCTGGGCATGCCTGGGTTACCATTGATATTTACATCACTTCATACTGCAAGCTGGTTAAGCAGTTGCAACAAACCTAACCTAAACTGGACTGCCCGATTCAAACCACCGTGCCAACAACCATTGTGCCAAAGTGGTACACACAGCCATGTCTGGAAAGGTTTACCGCTTTTGGAAAGATTTCCACACAGCACCCAATGTTAATTATGTAAGCATATTCCTACTAAACCTCTTCCAAAAAGAACGAGCATGAACAGAGTTTTGCTAGGAATTGTATGTATAATTAATGTTGGAAGCTGTGCAGAAATCTTGCCCTGCTTTCTTACAACAATAGGGGAATTTCATTTCTGGGTGATGTCCCGGGGCATAAACTTTGACCCTGGCCTTCTCTTTCCCTGGGATCACCACCCCCACCATTCTCTGAGGGTTAGCTTATACATAGGGGAACTCCATATGAAAGTGGCATGGATGCTCGTCGAATATTTTGTATTACACTGTAAACCCCTAAGAGAGACCTGGTTATGAGGTTTAAATCCCAAATTTAAAACCCTAAGGGAGACGACGAGCAACCCCGCGCCATATTTGATACGTGAGTTCCCCCCCTCCCCTGGGATAAACTGTTCAACCTGAGCACTACAGACCTGTGACAGCGCTCTCCTTCAGATACTCCACTTCCCCGTATAATATTGGTACCCTTAGGGTCCCACCATTAGGGTGGCATATCTCCATAACGTTTTCTCCAGCCAGCTTGCTTTTGCCGTACGCATTCAAAGGGTTGGGCTCGTCCGAGGGCTGGTACGGAGGACTTTTGCCATCGAACACGTAGTCGGTGCTGATGTAAAGCATAAAATGTTCTGGAACATCTAAACCACTGTTAAGCTCATTTATGGTCGATGCCAATGTTTTTGTTACACCTACATTCATTTTTAAGCTGGTTTCCTCGTCATTTTCCACGACGTCTGGTCTCCTTTCTGCAGCAGAGTGGATCAAAATATGAGGTTTAAACTCCTTGAGGACTCGCTTAGTTTCATCGAAATCAAGCAGATTCACCTTCTTTAGAGCCCCTGTGGCCCGAGAATAAGCCAGGCCAAGCACTTCCCATTTATCAGATTTGGAAAACTCCTTCAAAATAGCGCGTCCCAAGAGACCAGAAGCACCTGTAATCAATACCCGATGTTGTGCTGCCATTTTGAGTACCAGTTTGCGTCACGGGTATTGACCACAGGACACCCATGATGCGACCTTCATTGTGGCACTTTTTTTCTTTTCGCCAACGGAAAGTTCATACAGAAATCGCTTACTCACCAAGATTTCAGCTTCTCAAACCTTTCAAAACCATATGAATTTCTTCTCTAAAATAGCACGAACATCGAGAATCAGCGCCGTAATTTTGGAGTAACATAGCAACCTCAAGATCTATGCGTGACGTCGGGAAGATTAAATACTGTATCGGCTTGTGTTCGGTGATCGACTTTAGGGCAGTCGTCCGTAAAGTGCTCCGAACAGCCAAAAATTTACGCCCGCTTTGGCAAAAAGTTTCGTCACAGCCCAGCTTTACTAGCCATTTCTGGGGAAATTCTCTTTTTTAAAATCGGTCACCGATGGAATGAACTGCATCCTTTACTATCTCTTGGGGACCTGTCTGAGCCAAAAAGGCATGTTCAGAAAAACACAAGCCGATAAACGGAAACGTAAAAAATTTCCAAACACACACAAGAAAGAAAAGGAAAAAAAAAAAAAAACTTTCGAAGCGTTCACCTCCATGTTCACTCGACTTTAATAAGCATGTCCCCTCTTCTCGGTCTAATTCTCAGAGTTACGCATGCGCAGTACACCCCAATTGCAAGACAAACACACGTTTGTAGGACAACGTTTAAAACATTTCACGGGAGACTGAATTGGAGACTGAATTGTTCCTCTGATTTCACTTGTTAATTTTATCAATTTTAGCAAGTTTGCAACTCTATGTACTATTTAAGTCTGCTCTAATGCGTACCATATGGAAGACACAATGATAGTTGGTTAAAATATAAAGGGCTCAAATTGTCGTCCCAAGGTAGTAACGAGACTGAGCTGTGAGTACGAAAGGGATCTGTCTCTAGGGGCTGGGGGCCGACTTTTCTCTTCCTCACCACCTTGTCGGGGACAAGTGGGCTGTCGTGGACGGGTATCCGAACGCAGCGAAGGACTATCGGGCTGGTAAAAGCGATCTTCGGGCCGAAATCTCGCGGAGACTCGTCATGGTACAACGCTCCGGCTTAAATGTCCAGATGTACCGCTCCTGGTTGTATTTTTTTCCTCTCCTTTAATTTAAGGATTTGATGTGCGCAAACGCCCTTATGCTCCAGCATGTTCCACCGTTGTGACACCCGAGAGAAGACAGTACTGATTTTCCAAATGATTTCTTTTTCCGCCATGGGATATAACTCGTCAAAACCCTTTTTTTTTTGTTTTGTTTTGTTTTTTTTTTGTTACAATACCTGTGCAAAAAAGCTCTAATGTCATTTAGTCTCAATTATTTGGGAATGATAAAAATTGTATTTTTCATGGATTATTTCTTACAATAAACCATCCCTTTGCGTTAATTTTACCCTCAAATAAAGATAATTTCCGTCTTATTGTGGATAGAAAATTTTATACAACAACGCTTCAACGTCACGAAACACGTGACCAGCGTAATGCACTGCGTCTGTCTGTGAAACTGTACCCGCGGGATAAGACTCACTGATTGGATAAACATCTATGACGTCAATTCCTGCACGGCACATGGCTGATGTGGCGTAAGCATTATACATTTTAACGCGGGGAAAAGTTAGAAACCTGCGGACATCCTTGTGTGGGTTTGGGAATCGTTCCCTGTGTACAGCAGACGAAGTCTTCCATATAAACCTGCCCTTGAAAGTGTCGGTTACATTAAGGTTGTTTCTTTTGCCATTCACCAAGCTTATTAATTCATTGAGAACTCGTTTGTAGTCAGTGAAGTTTACCGCTGCGGCAAAATGGATGCCCATGTTCATTAGAAGTACACTCTTTTCAGTCATATCAGGATTAAACAAGGTCTGAAAAAAGGAAAGCGTTTTGTTAGAGGTTCATGTCTAGGGGGGTTGAACTCCCATATAAAACTGACGGGGGGTGCTCGTCGGGAAATTTTGAAAACAACGCTAAAAGGTACCAGAATCTCGTTTTGTAGGCGTGGCCCACAGTAATTTTAACCCTAAGAGGTTCCAATTCTAAAACAATGAATTGACTGGCACTGATAATTTTAATCCACCAACATATTTGTGACGAAAACATCGTTACTGCTTTCAGTAAATGCTTCTTAATAAACTCAGTCTCAACGTTGTGATAGTGTGTAAAAGCTTGCTATGACACTTATCGCAGTCTCAATCCTCCGTAACTATTGCCAATTTCCCGCGCTGCGTTGTACCGTTGGTTTTAAGAAAGATGCCAAAAATCTAGTCGTTTGGTCCGAGAGCAACACCAAAAAGTGAACTTCTTTGTCGTCAATTTTTTCACATAAAAACTTGTTCAAGGATCAAAAGTCTACCTTGACAGCATACCTCAAGGGAAGACCATGGTATTTGGCTGGATATTTTCTTCTCACCTTTTTCTTTTTCTTTTTTTTTTTCATGAAGGCCGAGCTCGCGCAGCTCAAGTCGCCTCCTTCATGCCCCAGAACAATTCTGGTTAATTCCATCATAACGGGAGCATGGAAGTCCCCCAAGTACGATTTTATAGATTCTTTTTACATGTGGCGGACCACCCAGTTTTACCAGCAAAATGTCCCATCCACTGAAATGTTTTCCAGTCAAACCTTTCCCAAATTGCCTTGGTAGGTCATACTGGGTAGGTCATACTGGGTAGGTCATACTGGAATCGATCCACCGAAGGGACAGAGAAGCAACCTCACTCCTGAACCACCATGTTTGCTACGAAGCGTATTTGGCGTTCCAGTTTGCATGAAGCCAGCTTTCACCTCTGTTTTCCTTCAGAGGTTTGCCTCTACCCATACTTCAGCTTAAGGATGCTGGCCTGCGGGCTTCTGTACAGGAAAATGGCTCAAAAAACACGTGTAAAGCAAGAAACCTATCAGATTCGCTCATCGGACGCAGCCTGTTTGTGTTGTTCACGCGATACCCAAGCCCAAGCCCAGAGTGTCTCAAAACCGCAGATATTTCGACGGGAACGTCCTACATCGGAAAGCAAAGTGCTGGAGAATATTTATTGCCACTTAATGACTGAAATAATTACGGACATTCGGGCGGAAAAGGCTTACAGAAGTAGAGGTTAATTGAATAACAAATACGGCTACGGTTTCCGCCGTTTTTCAGTACGATAATCTTAAGGACCCCTAAAAGGGTACCGCAACAATTCTGCCGGTGGCCATTTTAGGTTTTAGCACCCTAAGCGGTAGCAATCCAGTTTTCAATTGTCACACCCTAAAAGGTACGACGAGCACCCCCGGCATTTTTGTAAGGGGAGTTCCCCCCTCCTTGCAGTTCGTGTATTATTCTAGTTCTTACTGACTTCGTTAAATTAAACTGCCGATAAATAGCTTCAGTGTGTTGATATTACAAAGCATCTCGGGAATGAGTCTCAGAAAAAAATGAACTCAAATAGATATACAACAGAAACAAGGAACACTAAGCCTCAAAATAGGATACCGATTTCCTTACCAGGAGCGACTCCGAACGATAAACTAATCTTGGGATTGAAAGACCTACACACCCAACCTTGAACCCAGGCTCTCTCCGTTTTCCCTTGGAGAAAAGAGGGAGCCTGGGAATAAGGTTGCTAAGCTCTAATCCATTCTCGTCTCCAGGGCCGCCAGGCCCTCTTAGCCGCTGTAGGTTGGGCTCGAGGACCAGTTGGCTGTGGAAACAGGTTAGTATTAAATAGCGTAGGGTGAAGTAGATTCAGAAACCAGCGCTAAGGGTGAGGGACGTACCTACCAGGATTAGGGCTTAGTAGGCATTGTCATCATTGCGGGCGCAGAAATCTACTTTACCCCTGTGATATCTAATGCTGACCGTGAAAACACAGGATTGCTCAAGAACCTAGATTCTAGGATGTCCGGCGTCTCTCGAAACGTCCATAATATTAGTGAGAGAAAAACGGCGGCTGCCGGCGATAAGTTCGGTGAAATACTCGCGAACGATTCCAAAATAAGGAGACAGAAAACATTCGCAAGTATTTCACCAAATTTATCGCTTGCAACCGCCATTTTTCTCTCACATCTATTGTGGACATTTCAAGACTTCATACGTCAGAAAACGCCGGAAGTCCTAGAATCTAGGACTTATCTAGAGCCCACTGGTCCTCCCGTCCAGCCAAAATTAAGTGCTCATTAGCTGGGCCAGTCGGCTCTGGGGACGAAAATAGTGCTAACCTCCTTACACAGTCGTAGTAGCCACACAGCTGTTCAAAAAGTGTCGAAATATAATGAATTCAATCCCTGTTTGGGTATGCCCCTTCTTTTATCGTTGCGCAGCTCCGACATGTTCAATACCCTCGTTCATACCCTAATTTAAAAAACCTCACCTTTTTCACGTCACTCATTACTCGCTCGTGATCATAATCAATTCCATTAGGCAGTGGTTCCCTTGGTGACGTAACGCCATCACCCCAGTATCCCTTCATGTCGTACACCCAGTGATAAACATTCCGGCAGGCAGTAAATGCCGTATTGCACAGACCTCTATACGGCCCCGAAACCAGCGAGCTGACAAATGCATTAGAAATCGAATCTCCGAAGCTAAATAAGATTCCCTCCTTTTTTCTTGCGTCCTTTCGTACGCTATCTGTCAAGGGATGGAGACAAAAGAAAGAGGGTATTACGTAACCAGGTCCGTTCTGTGAACTGTATTCAATTCGTAAATCACAAAGTGACTTCAGTTGTACCCTTTATGAAAGGCCTCCATCGGCCGTTTACCCATCTGCCAAATCCATCCCAAAGCAGAGTTCCACATAAAGGATCACAACTGTATTGCTGGAGGTTTGAGGATTTTGAGGAAACTTCCTTCATCAAAGCGTCAACTGCGTTTGAAAAGAGGAAACGAATGTTATCGTGTATTCCTGATAACGCAGAAAGAACTTGAGCATGTCTGAAAACTTAACTTCTTTTCTCCCGTCGCTACCGCCTCGACTGGCCTATGCTATCTGCGAGTAGTGGCCATTTTTGATCTGTTTTTCTGGCAATTGATAAACAAAATAAGCGAAAAACTGAAAATCAAATTTGTACATTATACCCATATTATCAGTTTTGCGTTAACGTTTTTAGTTGGAAAACGGTCTAGAAACAGTTGAATTAAAGCGCAACTTATTAATGTTACCGACATTTATAACTTAACTTTAGCAACTTATTAATGTCACCGACATTAATAAGTTGCGCTTTAATTCAGCTGCTCATAGGCTTATTTAAAAAGTATGTCTTTAAATGTTCTTTAAAAATTTCAATCGACTGGATTTTTTTTATATCTTCTGGGAGGCAGTTTCAGAGCGTGGGTCCAGCTTTAAAGAAACGTTTTGCTAGATGTCCTAGGTACTACCAAAAGCTGCTGATTCCGTGACCTGAGGCAGCAACGGTTCTTGTCGTTTGACTTGAAGAAGATCACGGAGGCAGGACGGTCCCATGCCATTAAATGATTTGTACACCAAAAGAACAGTTTTGAATTATCAGAATAAACACAATAGTCCCAGGAGAACACGCCGTAGAATTTATACACTGGTAACTTTCTCACGTAATCGAACTGATTCGTAACACTTTTTACAGCTCTTTCGCTTGTGCGCCAATCCCTTAAAATGTACCTCGTCCTTGCCTCCTTGACCCAGGCGACGTTGGTGCCATGTACTATAATATCAATCGTTTCAAAGCACTTGACCTACTGTTTTGCAGATTATTTTCTGAAGGTGGAACGTAGAAAGTGATCTTCTCTCCGTCTCTGAACGGAGCAATCAAGTACGGCCGATCCCCCTTCAGAACCCCGTCAGGTTGATTTTTGCCTTGGGAGTTACCTAAGGAGAGAGTTGAGTGAAAGGAGAACGGGGTCCCTAAACTCACCAAAAGATTATGTCGTCATTCTTTGATCCTAACATCACATTATCACATGAGGAGCTCCCATATGTTATAATCCGGGCAACCAGCACAGGAGTAGATGAGGTTATTTTTAGGGGCTGTTTACATGGAGGTAGGAAGATCCTAGAAGGCGGATCATCCTAGCGCCATATGTTTTCTGTATTCAGTTTACATGCAAGAGGTCGTACTTGGCCTTAGTGCTAGGATCTTCCTCCCTCCGTGTAAACAGCACCTTAGTTTCTGAAATTCCCGTGAAAAGTGGTTGCTATGGTTGTAGGCGTTCTCCTCTGTGCAAAAATGACGTGGCGTAAGAAACGAGCTGTCAATCACTGTCATGTTAAGCCATTTGATTGGATGAATTGAACGAACGTGCCTGTCTCTGTATTTTGGCGCGCGGTAGGGCTTTCCAAAAATAGCTCCGTCTACTCCTTTATTGGCGTACAAACCCAGCGGTGGAGTTGGAAGCTCATTCATCACATTTAACAACTAAATAAAATTACGCTTGGCAAGCAAAATATACGGCAACTGGAAAAAAATACCACAGTACGAGAACAAAAGGATAGGAATTAAAGGCGATATTTCTCTTTAAAAGGCGCCAACTAAATTTACAGCCGTTTGCATGGCCGAGCGCCAATCTCGCAAGTTTCAGATGGGTCGTTTGAAAGTTACCTATTAAACTCGACGTTTTGACTGCATGAAACATGCAGCTTTAATTCTGTCGAGAGATGTAAACAATGACGTCAACAAAGCCGACATGAAAGGAGCATCCCTTTGATTCCTTTTCTTGCGTCACTTACCCGCTCACTTTTCGTTGTTTGCACGGTTACTTAGACACCGGGTGACGTCACAACTCTCACTAATGCCAGTCCCCTTGGCACATTTTTTTTTCCCGTCTGGTTGTTTGTTACCATGTTTGCTTTGGGGGCAGGTAAAGGTTATAGTCTTTTCGGGGTCAAAAAATCCATGATAACAAAGGGGAAAAAAAAACTACAATACTTGCGCAGATGTTTAAGCTGCATCGCTTGAATATCTTAATGCATGAAGAACATTGTGTTAAATTCTAACCAAGCCATACACCTTTCGGCGTACTGTTGTCACTTATCACCAAATGATTTCTCCCTTACCTTTTTTGAACCAGTAGGGCGGTGGGTTTTTGAAGCCATGGCAAAGACTGTAATCCAGAAATATTTTAGCTTCGTAATGTCCATCTTCCATAATGAGAAATAAGACTTCGTATGTACCATTCCCATAATCAAGAACAGATGGCGCTAAAGATGAAGGTCCATTGATAAGAATTCGCCAAGAGTCCCCACCAATGGCCTTTTCGGTATTAGCTGTTGAAACTGTCCGGATAAGAAAGCGGCTGAATTCTCCGGCATTTTTTATATCCCAGTGCGAAATAAGGCTCTTGCTTGCGTCTGTTATCTGATCGACTCCTAACCGGAACTTTTTAGGTTCCTGCCATGCCGTTGAATTTAAACAGGGACCAAGAATCTCTCTCCATTCTAAACGCGTTCTTTGCATTCTACACCAATCGCGTTTAAAAATATCAAATCTTTGCCGAGCACTGGTCCTGACCGAAACGCTAGACTCAGCATCAATCCCGGTGATGCTCGGGTTTGTAATGTACGAGGTCTTATTTCCTTCTTGCTCTAGCGTATCCGAATATGGCAAAGACACTTCTGACCAGTTGCCAAGGTTGAGCCCTTGAACTGATAATTCACGGTTGGTCATTTCCGCGTTATTTGATCTATCAATCTCAATGTTCCTTCGGTGACTCACCCTGTTAATGAAGCGATCAACAATCGAAATAAAACCCACAATCGACAGAACAACACAAATTGCGAGGAAACATCTTGATACCCTTCGTGGCATCATATAGCCGCGATGAAAACTGTTCAAATTGCACGCTGGTTTCAAGCGAAAAAAAATTACTTTTTAAGCTTTAACAGTTAAAATGAGTACAGAGACAGGTAAACCGGTTGTACATGTGTGTCTATGGAGGGTGCCCAATGACTGTCATAAAAAGTAATGAACCTTTTCGAGCAGGTCGTGTATAGACATCGCAAAATGACCAAGAGTCTTGAGGAGCCGCCCAGCCCCTCCCCTCCCTATGCCGAACTGCCTGACGCAATCCGGGATTGCCATGACGACCTATAGGTCTCGTTATCAAGCAGGTTTGAGTTGCTCGAAGCTTGGTTAGCGCTAACCAGCGTTACATACCGCGACAACCTATAGATCGTTTTCACATGACGTCACGGCGGCCATTTTGGTGTCCCACAACAATACTCGGGGAACTGAATGCGATTTTTATTCAAATATTTCCTTTTGTTTCAGTAAATCAATATGGCCACTGGTCACGTGAGCGAAAACGATCTATTAGTCTTGATACCGCTTAAGGCGGCTGAACAGTTTTTTTTTTGCGGTCAGCGGTAGTTTTAAAAGACCGAACTTTGAAAAACAAAACAAATATAGCGGCGACGGCAAAAAACTCATTTTTTTTCTCTTCCTCGCGATGGTTCGGAAAATGCGGTATAAATTCACTACCATTACGTAAATCAAAGCATCAAAAATCATGCGTACGAAATGCTCCGCATGCGCATTGCTTCAAAAATTTGACACTGACGGCTATTGCCTGTTTTTCCCAATTTCTCGTGAACCAGCCGTTAGATTTTTGAGAAATTTGGAATGCGAATACTTCAGACGACAAATGAATGGTCTATTAAAAAAATCTGAAATTTAACAAACTTTTTTGAGAAAACCACAAAAACGCCAGTCAGCAAATTACGAAAAGTTCGTCTGTTAAAATTCAATCATAACAGCTGTTACACTTTCTATATTTTGCTTTCTTAGTAAGCAAATGCTGCAAAACACTAAGGAGTGAATTTTGCATAAATGAGAAAAAAGCATCCTTCAGCCCTAATATTGCAGTAGCCGGAGGAAGTACGAGTACTTAAAATCTGTGTTCAGCAACCTTAAAGGAGCTATGTCACGGTTAAATGGGTTTGAAAAGTTTAGCTAAACTTTTCAATTTTGTTGTTTGTAATCCGTGTCAATCTTCTCCATCCTCAACCATCTTTGTTCCTTTCTGGTTTATTATTATCTCTTTGGTGTTTTTCCACCTTTGTAAAGCACTATTTTCAGGTTTCCTTCCATTCAAAGGTAAATTTGTTGATGATCAAAATACCTCAAAATATCGTGACAGAGCCCCTTTAACCAATGCTTAGTGCTAACCAGGCTTCGAGCGAAAGAGATCATAAAAAGCGGGGAAAATGTATTGGTGTTAAGTAAACCATGGGTTAGCGGTAAGCCTGCTTGGAACAGCTCGGACTGGGGCCCTTTTCTCGAACGCCTGTAAACGTTTAGGGCCACAAAAGCCATTTGTAAAACTACGATCCGTTTATTCGAGAAGGCTGGTCCTTTAACATGTTTTCAAGTTAGAAACGAGCAAAGGAATGGCAAGCTTCCATGCTTAGAAAGCCCTTTCGATTTTAAAGGGAACTTCCACTGCCATAAGAAGATAACTTTAATAGGCAGGAAATGATGTTTACAACCACATATGTTTGAAATTTTTTCAAAGAAAGCGTCTGTGTGGGAAAAAAAAAACTGAGTTTTAGAATCGCTTCTTTCCACACTTTTAAATTTCCCGGGCGCTGCCATCTTGAATCATTCTGACGTAAGTTGGTTGCCCTATTGTTATTATACAAAAGCTCTTTATGTTAGAACAATAGGGCAACCACCGTACGTCACAATTATTCAAGATGGCGGCGACCGCGAAATTTGAAACTGAAAAAAAGCGATTCTAAATTCATTTTCTTTCCCATGCAAATTATTTCTTCGAAAACAGTGAAAAAAAAAAATGATTCTAAACATCATTTCCCTCCGTTTAAAGTTATCGTTTTGTAGAAGTGGAGGTTCCCTTAAGATACTGAGGGAAATGTGGCATCCGAAATAGGCCTGAAAAGTATCGGGGCCTCTGATAAACGCACGGGGCACGCCAAAGGATTAAACCTCTCCGGATTTTTATGCTCCGATCCTTGTATTTGAAATTTTTCTATCAATTAGTTTAGGACTTTTAACCGCTATCCAATGCCAGAGTGATGTTTATGTACAGAATTTAATTGCCGTCGTCAACGTCCCAGACTATGTTTTCAACTGTCTGCCTCTTTCTGGGAAAAAAACCCTACAGTTTGAACTTTCCAACCTTCGCGCTTTTTGTTTTGTTAAATGCGCCACGGCGTCTGTAGAATAAGCGGCAATAACGGCACTAAATCATTTTGCGGTTGTCATCTTTTTAGAACAGCCAAAAATGCCTCATGGGGGACATCCACTCTTCCAATTCGCTTCATCCGCTTTTTTCCTTCTTTCTGCTTTTGCAAAAGTTTCATTTTTCTGGTCATGTCGCCACCGTACTGTTAAAAGAAGTAAAAATACTTGCGTAAATCATAATGTTTGTATCACGTCTTCTATCAAATTTCTGCCTTTCCCTAATTCGAAACAATACAACGATATTTGGAATACCACAACATACCACTGAATCGATACTACAATGTCACTTAAAAGTCGCAGTTCACACTACTGTTAGACTTCTCTCGCCATTTTCATTTAAATGAAACCGCATATGGGTCAGATAAGCAAGACAGCGGACCCACGGGTATTAAGAGGGGAAGTACAACAATCTCATGAAAGACTTACGCATTTTGCTGTGACGTCCTTTCTCAGAGCTTTTATCCTAGGGACAGCAAATAAATTAATTAGAAGACACGACCGCACATCATCATACCATCGTCATTTTTAGCGTCAACGCCATCAGCAACATCATCATCGCCATTTTTATATTCTTCGGCATTATCATTGCCCTCGTCATAAAACGCAAGACGCAAGATTTGTTGCGTGGCGAGACGCGTGAAATGCGTGACGTGATGTTGACGTTCTGCGTTTCAACTTACGTTTCTCTCGCTGTAATTTTTCCTCTTATAGAAGCTTGAATCACCACCTCAAACAGCTGCCTGTTCAAAAAACGAAAGAGACAAGCATTTCCATTATTAGAGCAAACAAAGGCCTGGGGTGGGGGGAAATGACACTCCCTCCTCAAGAGATTCCACCGTGCTTAACGATATTCGGGGACTAAGCTAATTTCTTCACCATCAAGAACAAACCAAGACGTAAGGAGTGCACATCCCTAACTACTCATTCAGCCGTGGACTAAAGCGCATTCACGGAGGTCAGCATAATCCATCCCGCTCTGTTATGAGAGTGAGAGAGACAGAGAGAGAGAGACAGAGAGACAGAGAGACAGAGAGAGAGAGAGAGAGAGAGAGAGAGAGAGAGAGAGAGAGAGAGAGAGAGAGAGAGAGAGAGAGAGAGAGAGAGAGAGAGAGAGAGAGAGAGATTGAAGTACATGGAGGTGACGTACTTAGGAATGACTTCCTTAAGTCTGCCGCACAGTGATTTCCCCGACTGCATCGCCTTGTCTGCATGAACTATACAGCTTAACGCGTCAACCACAGTCCCGTTGATTAAAATGTCCATCTGAAAAGGAAACAACAAGGCTTGTTTTCGAACGATACAAATGTGGAAATAAAATACTCGATAAGGAGCCTGCAAGGATAAGCACATTCATCGAAACAGGGTAAAAGTCGCAGAGGGCCTTGTTTCTAAAGAAGAGCTTACAAACGACACTGATAATTGAACTGTACCCTAACTATGTTTGTCTCTCTGTAACCTTCGTCTTCATAATCAAAGCTGAAAAGAAAATAACAGTTTGACAGGTGTAAATAAAGAGATGTGCTGGAAAACATCGACTTCACTGCCTAAAGTTGTACTAACCTCGCGTAACCAGAAGACTGAGATTTCAGTTCGTCGTAGAAGTCCACGATGACTTCACTCAGTGGTAACAAGTACTTTACCAGGACACGTGACTCGTCGATATACAACACTTCCTGCTGCTCACCGCGCCTGCTCTAATAAAAAAGGCCGCAAAAAATAACTAAACAAGAATAAAAATGAGCGATATTAAAGAATGACGTTTCCATAGCTCCATACCATCATTTTCAAATTTTAAAAGTACGTGTGAAAGTCTTTATGCATATGATTAAAGAGAAGAACAGAGGCGACGTGCCGAGAATGTCAAATGTCAAATGAATAGTTTTGCTTTAATGGAGTCCGATTGAGTGTTAAGTGTAAGTTTTTTGTCTTTGATTTAGAGTATTTCATAAATTTAACAATTCTTAAATGCTTATAAAAAACTTATTCAAATAAATTAAATAATAATGATGACAATAATAAAGGAAAAGTCACAAATCATAGCGACTTTAAAGGCTACATTGTTTTGCTTAATATGCCGAGAAAGGCAAAGTCAGTTTTTGAACCTCTTTACGGTGGCTAAAGTACCTTATTATATCTCTCTGATAGTACGCGCGCTATGATTGGCAAATTTGGCGGGCCGTACTGTAGAATTTCATTATGTGCTTTCCTGTTTGATTCGTTTACCAAGAGATATAAGAAATATCTCACTAACCTCGTTTTCTCGGGCCGTACTGTAAGTTAAGGCTCCTCGTTTTTTCCAGTTCAATCCACGGCCCCCGTAGTTCGCACTCGGGCCGTAAATTGAACTGGAAAAAACGCGGGCCGTAAGAGGTAATATCAACCCGCTTGACACTAAATGTTAGTACTTCACTCACCCCTTAATCCAATCTCGGGTACATCAGGGTAAAAATCATAAAAGAAACTACGCCTGTTCTTCAGGGCTGAGTTTTTCGAAGCACGGTTAGCGCTAAACCGGATTAAAAACCCTGACAACTCATAGGATTTAGTCGTATCTTATCTGGGATACGCGCCATTCTCGCTTAGATCAACTCAGCCAGGCTAATATAAATTTAAAAAATTCAAACCTACCTCACAAAGAGTAAGCATTTTTCCCATGCACTCCTCGGGGAAAACTATTGTCCCCATCACAAAGGGTTCCATGTATAGCTTAACCATTGAGGGATCTGGAAGCTGAAACCAAATCATTACACTGTTATATAACGTTACTCCTCCACCATCTCCCCGTCCCTCACTCTCAAGTACTTTCCTTATTTCAACGTGTTGGTTATAAAGTTCTACAATTGGGTTCCTCCGTCAATAAGACAGAGTACGTGGTGGACATCCTGTGTAACGCAACCTTTTAAAACGAATAATAACTTAATATCAAGAAAGTTGCTGCTCATCCTGGGCCGAGGTGTTCGAAGCAGGGTTAGTGTTCACCCGGGATAAATACCATGACAACCAATAGGTTTTAACCGGACTTGACCCGCGGTTAGCGCTAACCCTGGTTCGAACAACTCGGCCCTGGTTCGTAATGTTAGTTGAGTTAATCGTTTGTGTCACGATTGTGTCAAGGCAATGGGATCGTGAATCGCGACGTTTCGACCGCTATACTGCTGGCCCTAGTTGTTCGAAGGGTGGAAAGCGCAATCCAGTGAATAAATCACTATCCATTGGATAACTCAATTGCATTTGCTAGCGTTTAACCGCTGGATAGCGTTATACACCTTTAAAACAACTGGGGCCTGGTCTACATCACGCGATCAGTATAAGTAGCACCGTGGTTGGTTGTGATTGGTGCGTTTCGCTTGGGGTATTGTTGATTGGAGATTTAGATCCTTGTCGTTCAGACAAGAAATTGTTCCTTTGGCGGTCTGCCTTGGTACCGAGCGGGTATTGTGTTGTTTGATCGTGGGCATCCACGTTTCTGGAATTTCAACTCCAAATATAACTTTTTTTTTAGCAGTTTTCTCCACATTACCTCTAAAGGATTGAGGACTTCCACTTCTGTCTCTTCTTTGTCTGCTAAAATTGCTATCAAAACAAACAAAAGATTAAGGTAAGCTTGAGTCGCATCAGAGCCAATTGACCCAGCTAACCAGCCAGAGCTTAAGCACGGTTCTTCTAGCACGAAGCAGCTGAGAATGAAATTCCGCTATTCCCCGGATGGGATGATAGTATATCCCAGGGTTACCCCTACCAGTATGTCACCACTTATACCCCAGGGTGGAGGGAGACACTGTGGAGCAAGGATTATCGTCTCGGGAAACAGCAATGCTAGGCTTCGAACCTTCAGATCGGAAGTCCGACGCGCTTAACAACTCCACCCACCGTGCGCTCATGTAAAGAATACATACATGAAATAAAAACAAAAAAACAAAAGAAAAGAGACTATAATAAACGAGGAGAGCAACACCTTTGTAAGGAACATTTGGTGAAGTAACAATCACACTTGTGTTATACTCCTGAAAGAACAACAGAAAAATTACCAAAAATCTTTCTCCCCAAAATGTTTCTGACACGAAGCGACGTATTTATCGGCGATGACTCGGCATCCGCGAAAAAAAAAAAAAAAAAATTCCAAGTGCTCTTCGCGGGAGTCGAACCTACGACCTATCGATTACTTGTTCAGATTCCTGTACCACTCGGCTACAGGACACTGGTGCGAGCTAGGCGATTATATTGGAGTACCAGCACGAGTTTTTCGTTGTGAGCACACGCACTTGGAAAAATTTAGACCTCCAAACCTAATGCGCTGCTCAGAACGAAAAACTCGTTCTCGTACTCGTACTCAAATCTAAAGGTCCCTAATGTTTCTGATATGTCCGTTCTCCGATACGTTTTTTTTCTTTTCAGTCAAAACCAACCAAAGTAACTAGAGAGCCAATCACGTTCTAGAGGAAATATACCTTTAAGGGGTCTTTAAGCCAATCACAAAACGCAATAATTCTCGACTTGGTTTTACTAGCCAATCAGAACGCAAGGCGAGTTCTGGCAGGCGGCGCCGAGCGCGGGAAAACGAGAGTGAAAAGATCGCAGCTGGTTTTAGTTTTGCATCTAATTGGTTGAAAAGTTCTCTCAAGTTCTTTGACCCAGTCACAGAGAAAAGAAAAAAACCAAATCGAAACTGCTCTAGTTCACACACCTGTTCTAATCTCTGCTTGAAAACATCCATGTGCAGTAAACCAAGAAACCCGAGGCGCCAGCCTTGGCCGAGAGCAAGGCTGAAAAATACAGTAATAAGATCAAATCATCAATCCGATACGAAACAAAAACTGCAAAGCAGTTTCGCCAGCTTGGCAAAACTACGAAGAAAAACGTACTGCAACAATACGGAAGACACTGACCAAAGAAGTAAATGTGGGCCCTTGCAGAGCCTTCCGCAGTCAGTGTACACAAAGACGCATGAGGTGATTTTTAATAAACAAGACACCAGTGCCATCTACACACAACGTCAAAACCTCATCTACGTTTCTCAAGTCTCTCCTGTCCCGCACGATTCTCCCATTTTTTCATTTTTCTTCCGCTTTACCTCACCCCCTCCCCAAAATAGAAATCTCACTTCGGCACCCTCTCCACCATCGAAAATAAACTTCACGGTGTAGCCCAACAAGAAGCATACTAACATTGTTCTGTCCAAAACAAGACAGAAGTGAAAGATACTTAAGTGCAAAACTATATGAGTTCTGTGATAAGATTGTTTTACCAGCTATCATTATGCACAGTAACGCTAGCATCATTCAGAGTGAGCTTTTCGATGGCAGATCTTAAAAAGATGTGTTCTGACTGAACCACAGGGTATATACCAGCAAACACCTACGAAAGCGGAAACAAACTGGATCAGTTAAAACCACTAAGCCCTAAGCATTAAATACTCACTGACAAAAAAATGGATAAGGATTTGATTGGCTAACAAATTGTTAGTGAAGTGTTTGTGACAGTCCATTCACAGTTTGATTTTGCGCATCTGTAAGACCTCTTTTTTTCTTTGGATCAGTGACGAACACAGCTCTGTAATTGTTTCCAGGTTAGGTCACATAGTTTTTTTTTTTATAGAGAATACGTGAAATGTCGTACATTGACTATCATGCAATCACCTCCTATATATTACAAACTTGCAATTGACCAGCTCCCAGATGCCTTGACAGCCCAGTTGGTACAGCAGTGTGCATCACAACTGTACGGTCAAAAAAAGTCGATTGCGACGTTTTTGCCCAGAGCGCTTCAAATGCAACTTGTTCACACGATTTTTCCCACCATTGCTTGGCACCGCGAGACGTCTTCGCTAGCAGC
Organism: Astreopora myriophthalma; assembly: GCA_014634185.1. Classification (NCBI taxonomy): domain Eukaryota; kingdom Metazoa; phylum Cnidaria; class Anthozoa; order Scleractinia; family Acroporidae; genus Astreopora; species Astreopora myriophthalma. Next base: position 1,209,165 of record BLFK01000976.1, on the reverse strand, counting down.
CGTTTATTGGTTTGTTTCATTTTACATGGGAACTGTCATTGGCGATCGCAAATCCTTTGTTTCCAGGTTTTTGCCGCTCAATTGCAAACTGTTCCAGGCTTACCATAGGTTTCATGGGCTTAAATCCAGACAAAGGCTCAACAGGACAGTGACTATGGAATAATGTATCTCCTATCAGTGCATCTTTACTATTCCTTATCCCACAGCTGACAAAACCAACTTGACCCGCAAAGCTGATGAGGAAAAATCAGATAATATTGCATTTTTGCGACATCTATCTTTTCCGTTTTTGTTCAATGCAAATGACAGCGAAATTCTTGGTTTGCAAGCTGGCTGAGATACTATTATAGACATTAACAACTGTGTCGCTAAACAGAGGTTGGGTGCCTGAGACAGGAGGAGCCAGCTCATTGACGAAGACTGCTCGCATGGCTGGCATAAAATCCCGGCAACCCAGCCATGTGCCCCCACGCAGCTCGGAACACAGGCACCCGTCACACTGACTGCTGGAAAACAGTGGAAAGGGAGGGAGGGAGGGAGGGAGGGAGGGAAGGGGATAAAACGCTAAACGCTCCACAAAATGCTAAACAAAACGCTCCACCAAACGCTCAACAAAAATACTAACTCTTCCTGCCACAACGCAAGGCACATGTCCTTCAACTCACAACGACAAGGAATCACGGAGCATGCGCCAATATAACAAACCGCTGACCATATCCGGCACCTAGCCGCTCCTTGTTGTTAACTGCATTTGTATACTTACAGAGCTCCAGTTGACACCTCCCCTGGATACATAATTCCGACATCCATTACTTCATATCTCTGTCGTGAGTGAGCAGACATAATTTCATCCCCTGTAAAAACCAAATAACTTATAAAATTCTGAAACCAGACATGGTGTGGAGGATTCAGGAGTCGTGGGACCATCTCTGTCTCTAAACTGTGTTAGTAGTAAACAATGCAGTCTTAAAAAACCTATATATTCCATTATTTTGAGGACCCTCTCAGAGCCTCCTGTCTGAAACATTTCCTCCCCACTTCCTCATTTTTCCATGTTGTTCCTTCATTTTTAGTTTTCTCTCATTTCCCAATGTCTTAGAACTCCAACTTCCAGCCACAAGTATCTACTTGTGTTTGCCGTGATAGTCCTGTCCCCATTCTCTGGGTTTGCTGTGCCCCTCCCCACTCCCGCAAGTCAGTGTATCCCTAAAATAATCTACCCAAACAAATATAGCTGCCAAGCTGTACTTACACACCAATAGAAAATTAGTTTTTCTTGTTAAAACATTGTTTCCATGAAATATATCCACCACACATGCAGCAGTTACCTTTTGTCAGTGATCCGTCAAGGACAGCAACAAGGCAGATCACGCCTCTGTATTGATCGTACCAAGAGTCAAATAACAGGGCCTTCAGTGGACCTTTAGAGTCACCCTGAGGGCTAAATATCACAAAGCATGACAATAATGTGATTGTAAAGTTCACCAAATAAATTGCATTTAAATATGGGTTGATCAAATGGGTCCAGACTTTACTATATGGATTCACATGATCTGCTGGATATAACCTTCCAATTACCCATGAAATTCCCCATCCCTGAGCTTAACATGTACAGGGGACTGGTGGAAGCTTCACCAAGGTTTTAAAACCATTTCAAAAACACCCCACATACTACTGGGGAACCTTCCAGTTTGGACAAGGGCATATGTGCAACAGTTTGTAATTTGCAATATGATATTTCTTATGTGTACAAATTGGTCTGTTTTGTTTGTGTGAATCACCATTAGTGTTCTGTTCTCACCAAGGAAGCTGTTCAATAATAGTTTCAAGGATATCGTCAATCCCAGTGCCTGTTTTTGCAGAGATCTGGAAGGAAAATGAACCATTACACCATTAAAATCATGAAGTTATATGTATTTATCACGGGTGACTCAAGCATATTAGTGCTCGTAACAGGAGATTTGCAGCTGAATGATTTTTTGGTGGCGTGGCATCTTTTTTAGCCTGGCTCCTGTAACCTGTTGGGGAAGAATGATACCAAGAATATTACATTTCACCTTTAAAATCTCTTCATGTCTTATGTCAAATAATTTCTCCATTTGCTTTGATACACCATCAGGATCAGCACTCTTCAAATCAATCTAAAAATTAGTAAAAAAAGAAAACATAACACCCACACTAGAATGAAATGGCAACATGCATTAACATAATATGATCTACATATTAATGTGCTCACGTCATAACTGTGACTGAGAGTTTGGACACCCAGACAGCAACAGCCCAGTCATATCCTTTACTTTACAGTCACATTTATGCAAACAACTGCTTATTCAGACCAATTTTCAAGGTGAGGAGGATGTTGGTTTAAAGTGGTAAAATGAGTACAAGAAATTTGTAAAAGGGTAAATTAAACATAGAGAATCGTAGGGTAATATGTTTTCACGATGACTAAAATTTGGTACTTGCCAAATTGATAATTAGGCTCACCATAACAGAGATTCAAAATATCACATTTCAAGTGTTTGCTTTTCTGTTTCCTGCTGTACACAGAGCAATTGAAAGGCTCAAGGCAAATGTTGTAAGTAGGAAGAAAATATAATAAAACAGGGGAAAATTAATTTTTATCACATTGCCCTAATTTTTGGCATATAGCATGGGGAAATTTCATCTCGTACAATTTTAGTGCAGTTGATTCTGTGATAATGTGCCATGATTTTGCAAAATGACCTAAAAACCACGCAAAATTCACTGGTGTTGTTTTTGCCTGGAGCCCTTTGATTTAAACATTGTTACCATACCTTGTTTAGTACTGGTATTACGAGTAAATCCTTATCAAAAGCTAAGAAAAAGTTGGACACTGTTTGAGCCTGGACACCCTATAAATAAATTTTGAACTAAGTTTCATATTAATTATCATATGTTAAATGTGAGAATAACAGGTAACAATTCCACAAACAGGGTCATTCAGTTCTGCAGTGCTCACCTGTGCTGAGTCAACAAGAAGAATGACACCCTGACAGGCAGCCAGTGACCTTGATACTTCATAGCTAAAATCAACATGTCCCTAACCAAGAAGAATATGTTTTTATGTTCATGTGTCATTGTTTGATAGTTGAAGGGCTACAGGGATAACAAAGACAAGAACAGAGTTGAATTTTGTCATTCTGTCAACTTTCAAATGGAATTCTGAGCAAAAGACTTTGCCTGAAATCTCAAATAAACTGTCACATGTTGTGACAATGGTGGAGAAACCTCACAATGGATGACTGAATGACTTAAAGAGACTGGCTGGCTGGCTGGCTGGCTGGCTGGCTGGCTGATTGACTGACTAGCTGAATGACCGACTGACCGATCAACTAACTGACTGACCGACCAAGCAACCAACTGACTGCGCGTCTGCCTGCCTGACTGGTCAATTAGGACAATGATTGATCAACTGATTTGCTGTTGACATGGACTCACCGGTGTATCAATAAGATTTAATAAGTATGTTTCCCCTTTGTAATTATAAAACAGTGAGGCAGTTTGAGCCTTGACAGTGATCCCCCTTTCCCTCTCAACCTGAAGTTTGTCAAGCACTTGCTTGTTGTCGGTGTTTGTTGATATCGTACCTGGGTGAGCAAAAGACAGAAAACAAAAAGATAAAAACAGGTCAACCTAAAAAATGGGCAATCTTTTGTCTGTGTGTTGAAGACTTCTGAAGTCCATCTCAGTAATCAATCCCTTGTTCTCTTGTTGCACCTTCATGGAACTTTGTTCCTTTATGCTTGTAAATAAGTAAACAAATAAACAAATTAATAAATCAATGGTGTAATATACATAGATTACCATCACCACTATCATCAACATTGTGGTAATGTCTCGTATTCTTTTATTCCTACATGTATTCCCCTGCAGGCACCTCCTTTATGCAGACATCTCCCTTCAAAAGGTAGAAAACTGGGGTCCCAGGGATTTCTGCGCTCTCTAAATTGACAATATTTATGACGTTCTGTAAGTAACATCTGTTGTAGCTCATATCTACTCCTATACATGATACAGCTACCTGCCACTTTACACAGACTCCTGGACCCAGTTGTTCGAAAGGTGGATAGAGCTATCCACTGGATAAATCACTATCCACTAGATATGTCAATGGCTTTTGCTGGTACTTATCTGCCGGATAGCAATTTATCTGGTGGGTAGCGTTATCCACCTTTTGAACAACTGACGTCTGTTTGTTATTGGTTGATTATTTGTGGAGAATCATTATTGATGTTCTGTTTGTTGCCTTGTCATTGTAATGTTGGTAAATGGCTTTCATCTCACAACCACATAATGTGACAGACTGTGCATCATTTCTGGAGTTCATGGACAGCAGTGCTTAAATGATAACCACCTGTCTTTTCAAGCAGTCTGTCAGCAAGTGTGCTTTTCCCATGATCAATGTGAGCAATGATACTGAAGTTTTTTATCCTTGACACAGGGAACTCTGACATGTCGATTTTGGCCTGGGTAAAAGATTAATAAAACAAAAAAATTGAATGTCCAGCAGGCAGCCAAGATTTGTCAAATACCTACTCTGTGACCAGCAGTCTGGTATTTTCCCCAAGTTTAAGTCAATTTACTCAAAGTGTTTGTATTCCATTGCTGGACAGTGATTCGAGCTAGGAGACAAATGCTTTCAATTGTGCATACGTGCAAATGTTTTTTATATGGGTGATGATACCAAGACCACCAAATCAGTTTAAGAAGTGGGAATTAGTGTGGGGCAATAGGCTTCAATTAAAGGGAAAACTTGTTGTGCTGGACATTTTACCACTTTAGCATTGAGGCTTCTCAAATGTCCAGCAGTAGTATACAGAAGTGGGGGTTGTGGTGTGGCAAGCACCAAGGTACACCCTACCATACATGAAGAATTGCTAATTCTTTACCTCGTGCCAAAGGGCCCCCAGCTACATAAAGAATTGCCAATTTCTTACCTTGTGCTGAAGGGCCTTCACCCAAACAGAGAGAAAATCGAAGCCGTGTGTGATGTGTCACACAGTACTATAGCACATTTTTTGCTGAGGCTACCCCGATTTCGGCTACCACCACAGGTCAAGTCACCAGGTACACAAAGAATCAGGGAATTCTATATCTCACCCAGGTCACCTGCAGGTACACAAAGAATCGGCCATCGGTCTATCTCGCCAAGGCTGTCGCAAGCTACACACGGAATCGGAGGCTGCTGCCGCCACCTAAGCATAGTCGCCCAGGCCCCGCCAACTACAAATCTCCACCCAGGCTCCTGCCAGCTACACACACCTGTTTGACATGCTTCCACCAGTTCCAGAGAAAGGCAGAGCTAGATCGCCATGCAAAGAGGCAAACCCCATTCCAGTCACCAACCCACATTTGCCACAACTGTAGGAAAGGCGACTCGAGTTACCAGGCTTTGTGGAGGCATGGCACCCCCCGACAGCCTCCCTTGATTTACATTTGGACATGCAGTAGTGGAAGGCAATTAGAGCAACCAAAGACAGTGGATATTTCAAGCAACCCAAGGTATCAAGCTTTCCATTTGGAAGTTTAGTGCAAGAGGGTATTCCGAGCAACCAAAGTACACCAATGGCAGTGCAAGCAACTTTCCAAAGCATGGGCCTCCATGCCAAGAAGGCATGGTGGGCCTCTTGGTCACCAAGGTCGATGTGGCTGAGGCCCTCATGGTTGTGCTCCAGGCTGAGCTGCCCATCTTTGAGCGGCAGCTTCCGCCCAACGGATATGGGATCTATTCCATCATGTACACCTTGGACTTCTCTGGTGCCCTCGGCTGAAAGGCGCTGGTCAAGCACCTGTGCATGGATGGGGACTTTTGAGACTTTTCAGGCGGGTGAGGTCTGGGAGCCGGTCGGCAGGCACCTAATGGACGTAGACTGCCCCAACAAGCACCTCCGCCACACCTGGTCCTGGCTGGAGGCAGAATGGCAGCACTTTGAAGGCAACAGGGTCGGCGCGCCGCAGAGCTGGAGTGCCTGGCCTGCCTGGCCGTGGGCAAAAAGCAGTACGAAGACCAGAGCACTGCCCTGAACACCTGGGTCATGGAGATGCTGGGAGGCAACATGTCGAAGGTGGCACATCTGGCCTTTCTGGAGTGTCACTGGAAGATTCAGGGTTATCGGCAGACCACGCAAAAAGAGGGCTCCATCCCCACAAGGCCAAGAGTCATCCTGAGGGCCAAAAAAATGGGCTGGCAGTGCTTGTGGGAAACAAAGGGACTCAAAAGGGTGCTCTGGGCCTGCAAGGAATTCCTCGAGTCAGTGCCGGACAGGCAGCACAGGTGCCAGCTCTTCTGGCTGCCCGAGGTGGGCCACAGCAAACTTGGGGGGCTGGAGGTTGAGGTTCCGCAGTTGCTTGCTATCATGCAGCAGCAGCAGCAGCAGGTAGCCGAGCCGCGAACCGTGCTAGTGGAGGCTCCCACCCCAAAGCACAAGGACAGCAGGAAAGCAGCTGCCATGCCAGCTGGTGAGTACATCTGCCCGCGGTTTGCCCGCACAGCCTTCCGCAACATGCCCAGCACCCTCCTCTTCCTAGCATTAACTGGTGAGAACGGGCAGCCCACCACAGGTGCGGAGACACCCACCTATCGCTTATTCCTCGAGAAAGTGGTGGAGGCCCTCAGTGGAGCCCTGGCGCTGAGAACTTGGCGATCCCTGTTGCTCTGCTGCCTGGCATGGAACAGACGACACTGACGAAGAAGAGGGGCCACCTGATCTCCCTTGCACCAACCGCCAGGGGCAAAGCCCCCAAGCCTAGAAGGCCAGTAGCCCTCCCATGATGCAGAATAGGAAGATCTTGTGGTAGCCCACAGTATGGAGATACCTGGAATTGCAACCCAGCCTCTCCCAAGCCACATCCCCGTCCACGATCCCTCGAATGTGGACACCCTGCCAATTCGCTGTTTCTTCCAGCCAATGAACTCTTTGGCGTGGACAATGTGTGGCTGGCTCTTGGTGAACTGGTGCTGGAATGCTTCGAATGGAAAGCATGGTGTGTCTCCTCCTCTTTTCCACACAATATCCATTTTCCTTAGTACTTGTAGTGTCCAATCCGACACCAGGCATACTGGGGTTCCAATTGCAGGCAGACTGGGGTGGGTGCCAGGTCGGTTTGTGAGCAGCCTGGGGTTGGTGGGCAGGTTGTTTCGCTGTCAGAATGCCCCTGCAGCAGAGCCAATGTGGAGTGCACTTGTTGCACTTGACTGTACTTGGCAAGTACCAGGGCAGGGTGGGTGCAGGCAACACTGCATTGCACACTGGGAAACACCTACATATACGATGACACAGAAACAAGACCTGTCCCACGAGGAGGGTGAGGAACCCACTGCATCTATCTTGAAACACCTTGTGGTGGTGCATGTGGTCAAAGAAGAATGTCTTGGCTCCCTGGTAGGCAGTGCTTGTCTTTTACCTTGTATTCCAGCTGGATGTTGGCGAGCTCGTACCCCAACTTATTCGGGTCCGGGCCCAGGTCAAACTGGCTAGCAGAGGTGAGCTGGAGCTCGAGGACCAGGGCCCCTCTGAGAAGCCGGAGGTTGATAACCCCATGGTCATCAAGGATTTTGTAATCGAGGGGGATCCGGTAGATTGCGCCATAGACAGCTTGGAGCGTGATGTTATTGGAGTCTGCCTTGCTGTCATCCCCCGCCCCGGACCAGAGCTTCGCCAGGGCCATGGGCTGGATCCCTTCCAGGTGGCAGCTCTTGCACTGCTTGTCCTATAGAAAGAGATCGGCAAATTTCTGGTAGAGGTCATAGCAGTCCACGTCCTGGAGGTACTCATTGTTGTGCTGGAGCCACAGGTGGGGAAAAAGGGTGCCAGACACATTCTGGGCCACGTAGTTGTTTGCGTGCCCAGAGACCTCCAGGTCGAACTGGAGGCCCAGCGTTCCTGGGGCAAGGACCATACTCTCGTCGAGCCTTGGCACCAGAATACAGAGCATCTCGCCAGGGCTCACTTGGGTGGAGAAGAAGGTGGTCCGATGCCTGGTCCTCTTGCCCTGCAGGCTCTGCAGAGTCTTGTTTCAGCTGGGGGGTCAAGCCTGGTGGAGACGGACATCCCTGGATGTGCCTATGGGCAGGGTGCAGTTGTCTATGCAGGCCCAAAAGCTGGCGGCTGCGTGTGTGTAGCTGGCGGGAGCCTGGGTGGAGATGTGTAGCTGGCGGGACCTGGGGAACTGTGCTTAGGTGGCAGCAGCCTCCGATTCTGTGTGTGGGCAAGATATGGAATTCCCCAATTCTTTGTGTACCTGGTGACTTGACCTGTGGTGGTAGCTGACATCGGGGCAGCACCAGCAAAAAATGCGCTATAGTAATGCGTGATACGTCACACATGGCTTCGATTTTCTCTCTGTATGGGTTAAAGCCTTCCAGTGTGAGATAACAAATTGGCAATTCCTCCTTATGTAGCTGGGGGCCCGTCAGCATGAAGGGTGGGCCTTGGTGCTTGCTGTGCCAGAACCCCTACTTCCTATACTACTCCAGCTGTCTCCCATCCCACTGGTGTTGGAATTGCATTGCCTGGTGTATTACCTTCTTGGATATTCCATGGCTTGTCGATTGACTGCATGTTCTCCAAAATTGGTTCTTAAATGTGATGCCACTGTACAATTTAAACACAAGACTATGCCATTGATAAGTTTATTAAACAAACCAATTTTGGAAAAAAAGTAAGTAAAGTGAAACAACTCTTGTTAACTTCAATGGAAGCTTACCTGCCCTTTTCAGGAAATTTATGATGACGAATCTCCCTTTGAGACATCCATCCCGTCCCTGAAGCAATGAATTTCTCTGCTCTCTTGCTTAACCCGGCCAGAGGACGGGTGCAAACCAATGCCGATTTAGCAAAAATATTTGCAACAGAAACGCTATTTTGCCTCGAAAACTGCATAGTTTTGTTTAAATTTCATAGCAGTAACTGACAGTCCTGCTTTTGCTGCCATCTAAACCCGCAATAAAGTGTCGAAGAAATCAACATCAAGCGACAGTCGTCCGCCATATTTAAAATTTTATTCCTAATTGGAATAACCGCTGGCTCAAAAGACAGCTGGCCATGATAATCAAGACAGGATTATTTGATTGGTCAATTGACTTAGAACAGCCAATCACGGGTCCCCATTTAAACGTTATTCGGGAATTGCAGCGAAATTTGAAATTGACTCGCAACAAAAATTTCATCGGGAGAAAACATGGCGAGTGAACAGTATTTCCTCAAAGAGGGAATAATTAGATTAAGGGAAGAAAATGAAGCTTTGCAACAGGACTTAGAATTGGCTGGAGAATTGGGAAAAAGTCTCCTCGAAAATAATCAAGAATTGGAAAGAAAGCTCGAAGACGTCAACTCCGAGTACATTTCATCGTTGGAAAAAATCGAGGTAAGCTTACTTAGGCTGGAAAAATGGTTTTAATCCAGCATCGCTGAACTTCCAAAAATGGTTGTCTCAAAAATTATTCATTTTTTTATATAGGAACTAAAACAAAACAATCACACGTTGCGATCTCGGTTAGAAACGGAGATTCGGACGAACTCCAACCATACTCAAGAGTTGGAGGACTTGAAGGAAAAACTTCGAAAAGAATTTGAGGGAAAGGAGAAATCCCAGCAGCTGACAACCGAAAAAAAGATCAATGATCTGAGAAAGGAGATCGAGTCTTTGCAAAATGAGGCCAGCAAGCACGCACTAGTGGAAAATCAACTGCAAGAAAAGATCAAGAAACAAGAGGAAATGTTACGAAAAGCGCATGAAAATAACGAGGAGCTTCAAAACAAGGGGAGGTCACGACTGGAGAGTGTTGAAGAATACATCAATCTTGCCTCGGAACTGAAGGAAGAAAGAGACGTTTTGATGATGAAGATTGCAGACTACGAAGATAACCAAGAGAGGATTGTGTTCGACCGAAATGTGCTGAAGGAAAGAGTTGAACATCTGGACGAGGAACTGCAAGAGAAGACTCGACAAGCACATACATGGTTCAATTGCTTACAGGCAAGTGAAAGGTTTAGAAGCCAAAATACAGGAGGGGGGGGGGTGCAGGCCCACGAGATCTTTCCTCTCTCTCATCTACAACTTCAGCATAAAATCCCCTTCCCTGTATCCCCATTAGTGGCCCTGCCCTTCTGCC
>BLFK01000976.1:1175219-1198300 GCA_014634185.1 Astreopora myriophthalma | reverse complement strand
ATGTCTTCTTGACACCTTTCTCTAAAAAACGGTGTCGGGAAATTTTGATTACTTGTCTGGTTTGTTTTTGACACGCAGTTAAACTTTGAGAGTTGAATAAAACATGCATTCCCTTCACTAAAACCGTCATAACTTTTGAAAGAAGCAAAAAATAAAAATTTCCCGACACCGTTTTTTAGAGAAAGGTGTCAAGAAAACATAGCGATATTAATCGCGTTCTCCCGCTCAAATCCGACCGGAAACGAACTTGATTAGTGAACCTCTGTACTTTGAGAAATAGCGCGCTATAATATTTGGAAAATCGTAATTTTTTTGATGTTAATGAATATACCATCGTAATCTACAATTATTAAGCTTTCAGAAAATATATACTTTTGTAGAGTTTGCGTAAAACGTCCCACCGTAAAGCGGCGCCGAAGTATGATGGTCATTTGGGGTACACTGATACCTTAAGGCTGATTTTAACTAGCAACAGGGTGCAAGCCATAAGTGTCAAGTCATAAGAGCTTTTGTATCATGACCAATTGAAAACCAAACAACAGAGACATTAAGTGGAGTCGGAAGCTCAAATGAATCTACATTGTAAGTTGCAACTATCAGAACTTTTTCATTTTCTTCTGATTCCACTTCCATCTCTTACGATCTGGTGAAAACAGCTTTGCTTAGGGTTGCAAGTAGGAACAAAAGAATAAATTACATGAGTAGTTTTCAGCTTCTGCTAATCAGAATTTCTTACCACTCCAATGTTTGATTATTATTATTATGAGATCATAATGGTGTATGCTTCTGATCAGACATCTCACTTCGACTCCATCGCGTGTGAAAACCAGCATTTAATTAACATCATACCAGCAGTTAATTTTACACTTCTGGAAATCTCTTGAAGTACCATTTCACCCTACACGTGTATTTTACATGTCTTACTTTCAAGTCATTTTTGCAGCCCCCTTTCTCAAATCTGGCTGTCCATCTGACAGCAACATTTTAGTGTACCCCCTTCCTTCAAGCCTATCCCAGCCAAAAAAATAAATAAATAAATGAAGAGAAATAGGCTCTCATTACCAGCCTCTCTCAAGCTCCGGAGCAGACTGCAATACCAGACAACAAATGCATTGTAATGCTCACAAGTTGGTCATTTTGTTGGTTCATGAGGCTTTGAATATTAAGCAATAAAATTACATGGTTGCCACAGGTCAGGAAATGGTCAGGGAAAAAAAAATTCTTCAAGTTCAGGGAATTTCATTTCAAGTCAGGGAAAGTTTAAGTCTTTGAAAGAAGTCAGGGAAAAGTGAAATTGATATTACTCGTGTATGTTGTCTAGCACAATTGCTAGATTCCTGATAATAATACTGTTTGTCATTGTAATGCAGGCTCGTAATGCTTGGTTTGTGAATGAAATCATACACTTTGTTTTCTTCTCTTTTCATTGTTTTCTAACATGTCCAATTTTTAGGTACAGTTTACGGACATGAAATGTGTTGGATTGGTAGAAATTAAATGACAAGCTGATTTTGGGTTTCCAAGAAAATCAATCTTTTTCCATGTTATCTTAAGAAACTATCGATCCATGTATACTGCATGCAACTTTCTGAAAGCATAAATAAATGAGTGGAGAGGTTGGCTATGAGGGAAGATTGGAAGCCATTACCAGGACTAATTTGTGATTTTTTTAATTTTGTTGGTCAGGGAAATTTTATATTTGGCAGGGAAAAGTCGGGGAATTTAAAGATCCTGTAGCTGTGGCAACCATGAATTAATGATTTGCACTCAGAGACTTTACCAAAATCCCTTTACCTTAACCTTGTCAAGTGCTCCTTTTTAATGACATTAGAGTTTTATACTCCTTATTTTCAGAATCAAGTAGCAACCCTTCTTCAAGTGAAGAGTTGTCACGCAGATGCTTCTCAGATTCAAAGACTGACCCGTGCTTTGGTGCAAAAAGAAGGGGAGGTCAAAATGTTGAATACAAAAATCTCAACTTTGGAAAAAGAAAAGGTATAAATCCATTATGTTATAGCATGTCAGGTGTATCATTTAAAATAAAATCAGATTAGTTTTTGTATTCTTGAGAGTTTTAGAACAAGATAAGGCAAGCTTAGCTTGTTTGGTCAGAACGAGAAAAGCATGATGTTGCTTGTTTGAAACAACTGAACAATGTAATACTGCACCGTGGCAGTTAAATTGTGTGCATAACATCTACGTTTTGGAGGCATTTCAGGAGAAGCGTTTACAGAATCGGCAACACAAAATGCATGGAATGACAATGCCGTGCTTTTGTCCCCCCACAACAGACAGTACTAGCAGCAGTAAGCTCCGCTGATAGTTAGTCAAATCAATCATGCTGCCTTGCAGGAAGGAAACAACATGAGTGACCGTTTGATGGAATTTCATGATGCCTTTTCCGAGTTTGGAGACAAAAAAGACTACGTAAACTTCCTTCAATTGCAACTGGAGGATTCAAAGTAAGAATAAGGAGGTGGCATTTTTCAGAACACTGAAGCAGTTCCAAGCACTCGTTTGTTTGTTTTGCTTTTTTTGGTTGTTGTTGTTGTTGTTTTCCCACAACTTATTGCATATTGATTTTACAAGGTATGTTGCACGTAGTAAGTTGGCAATGCCTAACTTTTGTCCTGCAAATGTGATATGTGATTGAATTTTTTTTATAGGAAAACTGTGGCAGAATTAAATAAAGAACTGCAGACAAAAACTCTGCTCCAGTTAGCAGAGACCGATAGGCTTCGACATACAGAACACCAACTCCATGCTTCCGAGTCTAAGGTGGAGCGACTTAACAGTGAAAACATCAAGCTCAGACTTAAAATTGATGACTTACGAATGAAATTGCAAAGTAGTAAGTACAAATGGGCAAACTATTGATTCTGTTTGAAGGGGAATGTGTCAAATGCATGAGCACCCACACATGTTCAAGGCACACTTCTTGAGATTACTGCCACATGTACTCTGCATGGATTTTTTATTTTTGAGCTATTCTCTCAAAATACTGGTTATCTGACTAGTTGATAGTCATCTAGTATACCACCACTAAAATGTGCTTTATATTTACAATCTTTTCCAAGATTCACAGAAAGAACCTCAGAATGCTGCTCAGACTCAAAATGCCAATTCGTCCATGAGAAAGACAAAATCGGCCACTGAACTGAACAAGAGAAAAGCAGCAAGTCTTGTACAAACAACAGTCATGGAAGAAGATAGAAATATAGTTTCAGCGGTTAAAGAAATTAAAAAGGAACCAGCCACTGCAAAGCCCAAGATAATGGGATCCATTTCAGCGCAACCAATGGTGGAACTGAATAACCGTGAACAAGAGCAGGTGCTTGAACATTTGACAAACGGCAAAGGGTCCAGTGAACTTGTTATTCCCCAAGTCAAATCCACAGTTTCTGGCAATTGTGTTAATTTAAGCATATCAGGCATTTTGCCTTTGTCAATTGTGAACAGCACTGAAATGGAAATGAAGACTGAAGAACTGCAGAGTGAAAGGAAAACTAAAGTTCGCTTTAATGACAAAACCATTTGTCCAAGCAGAGTGGGTGATACTGATTTATCTGAAACTCAGAGTACAATGGAAACAGATAGGTCTTTTGCTGAGGAAGATCAACAGAAAGAGAATTTCATGCCAGAGGTTAGAATTACATGTACTTGGACAGTGAAGCTTTAGTTTTGAAGTTCACAAATAATGGTTATCCTCTTTCCTTTCATTGTATTGGTATGGTATTTTGTTTATTTGGTATCAAATGTTAACCTAGGATTCAGTCCAATGAATGGTTTATGCTTGAAACCAGTTACCTTCTCACAGGCAAAGCACCAGTTTCTTTAGAAACACAGCCCTTTAGGCCACCCCTTCCGTAATTTCGAGGTCTGCTAGGCAGCAGTCAAACTGACGAATTCTCAACCACTCCCTGAGCCCCTTTGACAGAATCAGTCATTTTTTCCCATGATCGAGGCTCGAAAATTATGGGTGAAAATTCAAAAGAGATGGTAAAGTCTTCAATGTTGCCACTAAACACTTGCATGCCCAGATATGTCCAGAATTGCACCTGATTAGATGCACACAGATTTTGATAAGCGTCACAAAGTGTCCCCTTGCTCTTCTCCTCAGGTTGAGCATCACTTGTGTCCAGAAATACAGGCAATAAACGTCACAAAGTGTCCCCCAAACTGAGCTTTTCAAGTAAACAGAAACAGTTGCATTTACCCTAACCAAAAAAAGAAAACCTAGTGCTAACCTTATTGCTAGAAATGGGCACCAGGTGCTTAGACTTAACAGGACACCTCGAGATGAATATCAAAATTGAGTGTGCATCTAATTTGTTGCAATTCTGGACATAAGTGTGCAATCACAGCTTCTGTCATTTTCTTTTGCAGGAAAGTTACTCTGAAAGAGGGAATATTTCTGAAGTCTCCGTGAAAGGACAGAAAAATGCTCCAGTGGTTATTAATGTGAAAAAAGGGGAAACTAAAAACCAGTGTCCACAGCAATAGCAACGCAGGAAATAAATTACATACATTTGTGTTGGACTTATTTCATTTTGATAATCTGGTCACAAAAAGAACAATCAACACAACAATATTGCATTGTGTAACTATCATAATGGTACCAGGTAAAGCAAACTAATATACATAAATATGTTACAATGGGCCATGCTGCTTAGGAACTCGTACCCTGAGCCTCGGATTGTTAAGTTTGAGAATGAGTTCCAGGCAGACAGAACAAAGGTTTTCAGTCCCTCAGCACTCAAAATGGCTGCCACGACGTTATAAAAGCCCATGGACACCATAAACTGTAATTTAGGACGCCAGTGGGCACAGTCTATTATAGCCTTTGCTATGTGGTGCGATGCATCTTGTTTTACAACTTATGTTGCAAAGCCATTGCAAGACAAGGAACAAAGTTGTTTCGTGACAAGTTAAACTTGACTTTCACCAACAGCTACTGCACCTTGGTATGCACTGATTTTGGCCATTACAACATGGTATGCAATGTTTCTGCGCAACTTGTAGCACATTGTACCAACATGTTCTATCATAGGCTTTAACATCACTTTGTGTTGTGCATAAAGCACTTGCATCTTAGTCAATATTTTCCTGGCTTAGTAGCCCTTCACAGATTATGACACCTGATTGTAAAGTCTTGGCTGGATAGGCATGGCAACATATAAACCTCTATCCACTTTCATGCCAGTACAGTTTGTACATTCTTGAAGCCTGAGAGCAAAATCACTCATAAACTCTTCCTTTGTAAAAGAGGTGTGCATAATATAGACACTTAAAAATAAACTGCACTAATAAACATTCACATCGCCCACACACTCCAGTTGTGTCATTGATTATCTGTAAGCAAAATGAAACAGACAGTTGAAGTTAGGAAAAATAGTAACAAAGAAAATTATGCACTTTGTTGTCTGCACTACCCTGGGTGGTACCCCAGAGGCTTGTTTGTGGCAAATCTGTAAATAGATTCCAAACAAACTACAACGCTACTTTGGTGGCGAGTGAAGAACTAAACCTGGTATATCATGTGGACCATTTTGCTCAGATGAAGGGCCAATGGCAGGAACGTCAGCAGAGAATTTAAGACCAATTATTTTGACTGATGCTACTCCAATTTCCTGCTTTACTCACCATTGCAAAAATTGCAATGATGAATATAGGATACCTTGTCATGCACTCATTTCTCAACCCAGATTCCTATTGCCCATACAACCAAACTCACTGACTGTTGTGTCATATCTAAAATTCCCTGGCCTTTGAATCTCTATGATAGCAAATTTACCTTATCAACCAATTTTGGCACCCATTGGGCTCAACACGCAATATCATGAAATATCTGGGCTAAACGTAAACTCATTGAAGCTATATTGTATTAAAAGTCAACAAACCTTCTGAGTAAGCAGAATCTGCTATGACAAGATAAAGTATTTTGGGGTAAAGATGTTCCTTGTCTCCCAGCAGTTCGCTGATTTCGCCTGCTGACCCTATTTCCGCACTGTCATCCTCGTTTTCTTGAACCGCCTGACATCAGACAGTGTATTTTCATTTATTTGATATTTAAATTATGGTAAATACTGGAATTTATCTAATTGTAAAATAATCAAATTTATCAATATTGTTCATTTTTCTAGCTGCCTCGACTAGCAATTTGAGTTATTTTCAGGTAGCAAAACAAGTTGTGTAGTGTGGAGGAGTTGACCTTTCCATGTTGACATCTGGCTGTAAATGCTTGAGTTAAGTTAAATACCAGTATATATATATTCTTTGTCATGATTTGTGAGCATAACACTGTAGCAGACAGGACAAGAGGGCAACCTTAAGATCAACCTCTAGGTGAATCTGAGAGAACAGTTCAATGAGATCAAAGTACTAGGGTGCAATGAGTAACCAGAAACTTAAAGGAGGGTTGAAACGTGATGCACTCTCTTGATGTCAGTTTGGCATGGTGCTGAAAAACTCAAATCTCAACATTTGCAGGAAAAATGTTATAATACAGTGATTTGATTAGTTTATTCGTCATTTTCCAAATGCGGTACATATTTGCATGCTTGGACAGAAAAAGAAAAACACATGGGACTTGACCATTTCAACCCTGGAAGGTGTCTGGTAGAAGCCAAACCACAGGGAAAGGTGACCTGGGAATAAGGTCGGGACAGTGACAGGACTCATCACGCCCTTTGTAGACTGATTGACCAATCAAACCTCTGTGTCTGCCTAAGCACAAGCAAGTGTACACTTGTGGCAAGTGCAGAATGTCCCATTTCCTGCTGGGGTGCTTATTGCTTACGAAGTTAACGCACTTGCATTGTGAACCAGGCTGGCCAATTGACTGTTAATGGTGTACCTGCAGGTATCTGTAAACTCTCAAGAATTTATCAAATCCCAGTTCCTGTTCCAGCATGAGTCTTGATTCCTCAAGTCTCAGGAACAGGCTCTCCTCTTCCTCTTGTCGCTTTTTCTCGCGCTCTTCCTTTTTTGTGGTGTCCTCTTCATCATCGTCATCACCTAATGTCAGTAGAATAACAGAGCAGTTGGAGCCTGTGACTCAATTGCTGAACCCTTGTGTCCATAACATGGAGTTTTTCTGCAAGTATGGGAAAGCTTTTGTCTCTTTCCTTTGCCCTCCCTTACCTGTAGAATGAGCCGCAGTATGAGTCTAGCTTGTCTTTGAACTTCCACAAGATCATTAGAATTTCTGTTCCGTTGTTCTTGAGAAGAAATTTGGCGACATGGCTAACTCAGCTTACCTGAATCCCAGTCTTCATTCAAGTTTGACAGCTCAGAAGAAGGTCGTTCAATCACCACGCCATCACTTTCATCATCCTCTGTTAAGAGTAAAACTGATTAAAAATGCCTCACAACAACAACAACAACAAAAAATGCTCTCCTTTTGAGCACATAAAAAACTCCCCTGGTTGGCAACATAAACACTCGAGCCACTTCCTGAACCAGTTGGAGGGAAAGCAAGTAGCAATATAGGTTCATTGTAGATTTATTTGTATGTTGCTGCCAGCTGAACGACTTTGCTTGTGCTTCGTTCAGGGAATGTGCACAAGTAATATATTTTGTTCGATACCTTGAGGTACCCTGGTGTCTGCACAGTGATCCCAATCAAGGCTTTGAGAAGTGTCCTGCATTGCCTTCATAGGTGATGGAGAACGACCTGAAGTCATCACATTATGTTAGCTTCAACAACAGTGACCATGGATCTGTGCAAAATTTCAAGCTAAGGGACTTGCTTCATGTAAATCAATTTCTTTGCATACCTATAGTCTGTAGTTTCATCTAAAGTAAAGAGAGTGCTCAAGTGAGCAACCAAGCGAAAAAGAAATGCATTCTCCATTGTAGCAGCACGTAACTTTAGTTGCATACTATTCTGTGCTTTTCATGAGCATAATATTTACTGTGATTGCCACTACTGGCAAATATTTACTGCGCAAGACAGTGGAGAGGGACATCTTGAGTGCTTGTTGCCAGTGAGAATTCATCATGCAATTGTTGCTTGGTTACTGAATTTCAAATAGGTTCCTCCTGTTAACTGCATTTTTCTTGACTGGGTAACTTGTCATTATTGAATAAATGCAGTGATAAAGAAGAGAAAATCATACAGCCATGCGATACCTGTGCTTACGAGTACATCCCTCATGGAATTCAACATGTCTTCGAATTCTTCACCCTCTTCTTCTTCACTGCGCATAAAAAGAAAACAAATTACAAAGCTTGTTCTCGTGACTCCACTGGCTTGCATCTTCACCACTAACCTTTCAAAATTCAATTCGTCTTCATCATCATCATCATCATCATCATTATCAACCAAGTCCACTATTTCCTCTTCATCATCTTCCTCCCGATCACTATCTTCCCCTACAAGACCATCCTCTTCATCTTCTTCTTTTCCATCTTCATCTTCCTTCTCCATTTGTACTCCTGAGTTCTCCACAATTCCAGTTGCAGCTTCAGCCACCTCAAACAACATTCTCAAGTTTGGCAGTGAACAGGTTCTCAGTCTCTGCAATGACAATTTTCATGTAAACTGTGTTTCTGATTAGTTAGTGTAATATAGTTGCAAGTTAACTTGTTGGCCTTTAATTATTAGTTAATAGACATTTGTCAATAATCAATCTCTTGTAATCTGTATCGTTAATTTGTTCAACTAAGTGTTGTTGTGTAAGCTTATTGTCTTTTAATAGGTGTGTTCTTGTATTTGGCTTACCCTGCCTTGATTAGCTCTTTCTACCTATTTGCGGGGTAAGCCATCCACTAATTATTATATTTGGCTAAATAAAGTTGTTGTTGTTGTTGACAGAAGTGCAAAGTCTGCCTTGGATGTTCATTTTCGGACATTTTCCAAGACTCACCAATAGCTCAGAGAGATTTACCGCGACAAAGTAATGTATCAAAGACTACCTTAGAACAAAGGGTTAATTAACTAACCATGGAAGAAGTATCGTAAATTCCTGTTTGTAGCTCCGAGGCCCGCATGGACTTGTTTGGCGAACCATCAGCCGTGTGGAATGATCTGGAAGACAAGTTATGTGTGTGAGAAAGGAATAGTTTTAGGTGGATTTGAGGAAAGTACGAAAGTTTGACGTCCGCCTCCCCCCCTGTGCTGTAATGAGTAAAGCATAAGAAAAGCTTGAGAGCTGTGTTTTAACCACTTCAATTACAGCAATTGTTTTCAACGAGTATTAAGCACGACTTGTTTATGCATGCTTCACAAATTTTATGGCAGAACCAATGATGCTTTACATACTTCACACACTTTGTGTAACACATCCCATGCTTCAAGGCGGCTGCAAGCAATGCCCGCCAACTGCTGTATCTGGCTAAATTACTTTGTTACAAAACTCTCATCATGACATCTTCAGTTGAAACATTCAATGATTTGCTTCTACCTTCACTAAGTCTATGACAACACTCCACGCAAAAGCGTAATATGGTATGTAATTAATTTCAGCACATAACACTTGTACTTTCTGCTTTTCCCCACACAAAAGACTTCAAAAAGGCTTAACACTCACAATTCATCAACTGATACATCTTGAATTTCAATATTCTCTGCTTCCCTCTTCTCTTTGTCTTCTTTTCGTTCAACCCGCTCAAACAAAGCTTCCTTGACGTTCTTTTCCTCCCCTTTATTACGTGACGCAAGCAAAAATTCTTGATAAGCTGCTCTGCTACCAGCTAATGAAGACTCCACCTTTTGAGATGTTTCTGCTCCAGCATCTACATGAAAAACAAGAAACATTTTATTTCTCTGTGTGCAGCAGCTCATGCGACATTGCAGCTGTTGGGGTCCCTGAAATAAAGAAGTAGCAGCCATGCTGATGTCCCAAAGTAATCTTCTGGGAATTGAACTCTATTTTCATCTTTCCTTGTTTCATTTAAAAACATGACCACCAATCAACTGAGTGAAACCAAGAATTAACTGGGTTAGAAAGACAAATTAATCATGATTACTCACTACAGAACAGATTTACAGGAACATTCCAAGAGTTTGACATTTGTCAGACAGAATGTATAACCTTCAACACGCCACCTTTTGAATCACTTTTTTCATTAAGAACTGAAGTAGCAGGAGGATAGTATAAAGTAATAAGAGAATCTAGGAGAAATAAACTTGGAGGGTGCTGAAGGCCATCGAAATTTAGCCTCAGAATTCCACATAGTAGCTGGAGAATTCTCCAATCTCTGATGCCTAGCGAACACTCTGATTTATCTCATCAAATGAGTGTGCATCTCCTTCCTCTCAATCCTGGACATAAGTAGACTGCAAGCAGTCTCTATTTCTTCTCCTACGCTACACAAGCATGTTATGCAAGCAGCGCAAGAAGCCTGGACATTAATTATTGTTTGTATAATTTTCTCATTTCCACCCACTGTAGGATCTTAGGATAAAAGGACAATTGCTTGAAGTCTAGGACGCAAGTGCTTAATTGTACAACCTTACTTTCGGTTGGTGTGCTGGCCTTCACTTCTCCCCAGGCCTTCACAGGACTTGGCCTTGGTGTGGGATTCTTGTCTGCTACAGATTCTGTTTTCTCCTCAGCAATATTCTCCACTTCTAAGCTTATCTCTTCAGGTTCATCACTTTTTACAGTCCCTTCTTCTTTTTCGCCCTCTTTGGTTCCTTCCAAGATGGTTTCCATAGCAACTGGCTTTTTTGTATTGTCCTGTGTTTTATCTGGAATTGTAATGGTAGCCTGCCCTTCAGCATCATCGTTGTCGTCTTTGTTCTGATCTATATTATCTTTTCTCACAATAACAGTCTTGGGAGAATCAGAAGTAGGTGACTTCACAACTGTGACTCCCAACAGGGGTGCATCGTTGGCTTTTTGCACCGTGACAGTTTCACCCATAGCTGGGCCAACACCTTTCCCTGAAGATTGTGTGATGACCGGAAGTTGAGCTCTCTTTCCAGCATCTGGTTCATCATGGCCTATTGTGGTTGTAGCTGTCTGAAGTTTGGCGTTACCCAATGCAGAAATAATTTGCGTGACTTGCGGTTTTCCCCACTGTTTCCTAGCAATGGCAGCTTCGATAACTGGCTTTAACACTGCATCCTCGCTGCTGGTAGCTGGATAATATAAAACACACCAACTGACAAAATGGCTGGCCATTTGACTTTTAATACCTACTTGCTTACCTATCGGACTGCCTCAAATAATACAGACTATATAACAACTGTACTACATCTCTTATTCTCCATGCCAAGTCATATAGATTATCATCATCAGTTGCCTATTGGCTGCAAATTACTGGTCTATGCCAAGTAACCACGACGTCAATTACTGTATCATATGTCAGTGCTCCAAGCTCGACTTATTTCAAAGTTGCATTTTGGCGACCTAAATGGACCAAATGGTCACCAAGCATGAGGTATTAATCGCCAAATTAAAAAGACACCTTGTGTAATATTACATGAGGGGTAATACTGCTGATCATACTGGTCTGCTGGCTGTCCAGCCTTACTGGTGAATACAACATTTCAAGGCAGAGAAACAGGGTAAAAGTGGTGAGCTACCCAGAAAGAGGAGCATAATGAATATTTTGTGCAAATGTTGATCTCACTTCAACATTGTAGAGGTCATGTAAACATTACGGCTCAACAAATGACTGCCAAACCTACGTCACCAAACTGGCGACTTTCACGGCAATCTTAGTCACCAACTTTTTTTTCTACTCGCCATGGGGACCAATATGGTCACAGCTTGGAGCGCTGTATAATAGGGAGGCGAGCGTGGCCTAGTGGTAGGGTACTGGAATTGTAATCCAGAGGTCCTGGGTTCAAATCCTCCTCCCTGCCACTAGATGGATTTGTCTTCAGTGGCCCCGAATTCAACTCCTCCATGCCTTGTAAATAGCCAACTGGTCAGCCTCCCACCAGTTGGGATTCTTAACTTGTTATGTTTATTTGTATCACATTTATTTGTTACGCGCATTTGATCATATTCACATGGAATTTGCACGATATAAATATTAATTATTATTATTATTATTATTATTATATTCTTGTAATTTATAATAACGAGAACATCACATTCTATGATTGGGTTAATGAACCTCAGGGTCCCAGGCCAGAAAACTTCAGAATGGGCCCTAACTAGAGTAACTATAAAAGCAGTAACACAAGGCTCTTACCTTCCATAGCAGAGGCTGTGACTTCCAGAGGAAGGATACGAGGTTGAAATGGAATATCGCCCCAGGCTTTACGTGGTGGCGCGAGTGGTTCACTTTTGTCTTCTTCTGTCATTTTGCGGATGTCACCCTGCAGCAATCAAGATGAAATTAAAATGAAATGACTCCAAGAAGATGGATAAATATAATTTAAGCCAATCCCTGGGGTTATTTTAAGAGGATAAATATGCAAATACAGGTCTTGTTGATAAAGCACTAATAAATTTCTACACAGTTTTGGGAGCACCCAAACAACTCCAAAGCTCATAAGATTAAAGCCAAATGATTTACCTCAGAATTTGATCTGAAAAGCTGTGTGGCACCCACTTGTTTTAATGCTGTTTCAAGACCAACTGGAGCTATAACAGGCTTTCCTACTGGCTCTAAAAAGAAAAAAACTTCCATGAATTCTAATGAGAGGAATAACTTAAAAGTTTGCTTGTCTTCAAAATCTTAAGTTGACCACATTGTACCTGCGGGCCTCTCATAGTTTGCCAGTGCTTGAAGTGGCCTGTGCAAAAAAAGACAATAACAGTTTGTTGGCAAAAGTCATCTTGAAGCACCTGTGGTAAAAGCTATCACGCTGTGCCAGGATGGGATGTTAGCATAATAATAAGGTACTCTCACTTGGTGAAATGTCTTTGGAACTCTGTGGAACACATAAAATGTGAGGCAAGCTTTCTTTTCAAGAGAAACAACTCTGTCACAAAAACTGGGCATTCAGATCTGCCGTCCTAATGTATGTGCAACCAAAGTTTTATTTCTTACAAACTGGGTCAGTAAAATAACATGCCATATAACTGAACCAACAACTTTCTTGCCATAACGTTAACAACTTTCAAGCGCACTTCCATTAAGATTACCTTTTATCTGGATCTTTCCTCAAATCCTCCTAGAGACAGAAAATAGGTGCACCACTTAAAGTGAACAGCAACACTCAAGATTATCCTTAACAAAAGTTTCAAGTTTATTTCTGGCTAAAACAAAAATGTGATCAAGAACAGCCAGTTACATACCATTTCCAGCTTGTCTTTTCCTTCTTTATTAATTCTCTGTAAAATGGCCTTCTTTCTTTCCTCAAGTTGAGCACGTAACATGGCAGCCCGTTCCTCTGCTTGAGCCTTGAAATTGTTGAACAAGAAAAGAACGAACGAAGAACAGTTGTTTTTTGTTTTTCAGCCATCAAACTCTAGTTGAAGAGTGAAGATGATTTTCACCTTAAGATCAGCAATTTTCTTCCTTCTGGCTTCAGGATCATAACGGGGATCGCCTGGAATCAGCACATTCTCCTTCTGCAACACAAGATGCTGTCATCAGTAATGGGAAATCAAGTCTGCAGCAAAACTGAAACTTCACGTAACAAGAGCTTTTTCCCTTCAGATAATGAGATACCACACATTTAAATCTGCATGGGTACATCAATCCGTACACTGGCTACTTCAAAAGCAGTGTCAGATTTAATTCTGACAAAAAACTGGGAAATGAACATAAAAATTACATCTCTTGATGTGTCTGCTTTGCATGATGCACTGTGCAAGTGAAATGAGAGACTACCCAGGGTTGGTAGCATTGGCTAATTAAATTGGTCAATGAAAAGAACTGTCACCAGGCAGGCAGTGTAAATAAAATGGAAGCAAGCAAGCAATCAAGGGAAGTTGCTGTTGTTGTTATTTTATACCTGAGCTGAGGGAGCCACTGGGGCCCGTACACCAGCCATTCGTCTTTGAAGTTCTTTGCGTTCTTGGAAATTTTGGCGTCTGATGGCCTCTAAACGAGAAAGATAATCCTGGAAAAAGAAGAAAGAAAAGAAAAGAAAAGAATTGGTTATGGAATATGGAAAATTGCAATCTACAACATATGTACATATGTATCCCATTTACCTTTTCTTGTGCATCTTTTCCAAATGCATCTTTCTGACGAAGGGCATTTGCTGCAGACAGAAACAGGGCAAATGACTCATACAAAACTTTTCCATGCTTGTACGCTTGTATTAAAGATACTGTCAGTAATTAATGATTGCTTGTTGTGTTTGATTCTGTAGTCATTGGAGGCACATGACAACTTGAATTGGACTCAAGACACTGATTAAAAACAACTGGAGGGCTACAGCACTTTTCTTTTTGGTAGGGAGGGGTCAATGAAATTATCACAATTCATGACAATGGAAATGTTTGACACAAACCTGGTGGGTAGTGATCTGGAAGAACATTAAAAACCTGAAGAAAAATGAGAGTTAGAGACTTGAATGAGTTTTAAAAATGAATTTCAACAATAAGAAGCAGGGATTTTTTCACCTGTCCTCTAGCTTTATTCTTTTGAGCTTCTTTCTTTCTATTCCAAAACTCTTCCAAGACCCGAGCTCTTTCAGCTGCACCAGCAGCATGGGCCCTGAACATAAAACATGAGATATGTAATTTGCCAGTACTTCAGAGAGTTATTTGCAAATGTGGAAAACAATTTTCCTGACAAAATAATGTACGACCAGCCGTTGCAAAGCAGTTAGTTTCCCTAGAAAGTCACTCAATTTACCCCCCTCTTAAATAAAATTTTACTTATTTACGATTTAAGTCCTAAATTCAACACTGAATGTAAAGGACTGCGTTAAGTAACAAAAGGATAATAATAAATAATAATAATAATAATAATATGTATGTTGCAGGTAATTTTCAATTTTAGTTCATTTTAATTTTGGCAATAACCAGGTATTTTTTTTTATTATAGTTAGTTTTATATCATTCTGTGGCAAGGATTAATGGTTAGACCTAAGCACTGATTTGAAACGGTTAGATTTTAAGTTATGGTTATGGATACTACCAGTACACAGCATGTATGTTCTCATTTGGCATAAATTAAGCTTTGGTTGAGGTGAATCTGGGACTAAAATAGTTATAAATTCAACTACAATGAGGGAATTTGCAAGTTGTCCTGTGTGGTCTATTGGATAAAAAGGCAGACTCTTGATCAGAAGATAGCTGGTTTAAACCACAGTGGGTGAAAGGTAAGTTTCTTCTTTCTCACATCCTGGTGAGTTGGGTCCATAATAATGGTAAAAGATAGAGATAAGGGAACAGACAGGAAAAAGATTGAAAAGTAGGGAAAAAAGGGAAGAAAAGTAAGCAAAATCTGTTTTTAAACAGTTGATTAAGACCATAGCAATGGAAAAAAATACCTGGTTAAAAAATATTACCTATGAAAAATTTGTAACTACAACACATACACAAACTCAACAAACAAATCATGTACATTTCACTCTTCTTCACTTGACCAGTACTAAATAGAGAAGACTCAAAGATGTTTCTTTTTGTCTGACTCACTTTTGGAAGAGGAGTGGACACCAAGCTGGCGATCTAAATTGACAACATTTTGTAAGCAATGTTAAGCACACACCTTGGTGCAAGTAGTGTCTCTAGGGTGTCCTGAGGGTATAATTTCAAAGGAAGTATGACTTCCTGTTGTTTCACAAACTGACATGGTCAGAAGATGCTTAGATGTTGTATGAGATTGCGAGTTGTTGCAGTACATGTACAAGCCATGCATTCACCTCATTCCATAACTGCTGCAAATGCAGTCTTCCCCATTAACCAGCTTTAAACACTAAGCTATTCTCAAACTGAGAACCAAACACATCCCTTCTCCCTTTTACAGCACTAACCTTTCCACTGCACCCTGTTTCGCTGCATCCTGAGCCAAATTAGCAGGTTGGGCTGGTGGAGCCCTGTTAGCCTCATTAGCAGACACTGGCCTATCAGCCACTTTCACCTTAGGTTGTCTGTTTCTTACGTTAGCTGATAAAGGTCGAGCGGATTTATTTTCCTTGGATTCCTTTCCATCTGATTTTACTTGGTATTTCTGCATTGGTTGCGGCTCCCTTTTCTACAGAAAGGAAAAAACAAAACAAAACAAGCAAGACTGTCATGGCTTAAGAATTAAAGAGAAAAGGTCAAACACTGTTGCCTAAATCCAGCCAAGCACAATAAAAAGATGCAAATTCTGTCAAACAAAAGCACTTACAAATATTTCCTGTTGGTTTGGTTGAGCTCCAGCTGAAGGGTCAGATGGCTTTTTCTCTTTCTGTGAGGAATGAGGGATGATTTAAACATTTTACTTACAACACAGAAAAGTCTCTTTACTTATTCAGAACAAAAACATGCATTGATCAGTTCAATTTGACCACACATTTAGTTAAGGTTGTAATAACTGAATTAGGTGCAATTGCCATGTATTTATTCAGTATTTTATTCACTAGATAACATAGATGGTTATGATAATTTAACTGCTGAGCTTCTACATAAGTGATGTTCATTGTAAGAAAGTTTGCTATGACTAATAATAAAATATGGATTACTTTACTTGTCACAGTAACAGAAGTTTTTTACATCAGAGAATTAACATCTTCTTTAGCATATGGAAAACTACATCATTCAGACTTTTTTAAAATAGCATTTCAAGTTTAAGCTGGTCAAAGTGCTGTCATACCCAAGAGGAGAGAGTGTCTTGCATTAGCAGAATCAAGTCAATCAATTGTGCACAGGTATTAAGAACAAAACCAGAATGAAGACAATAGTCTTGCAGTTTAAAGAGGCATGCTTCAATTTCACAATACTGAAAATAAGAGATTGAACTCATGTGCCTCTGGTTTAGATTGTAATAGTTCATGATTGAGCACTAAAATTGACAGTGGACTCAAAACGTCCAATAACATCAGTGATGAAGACCGTATCATGATACAAATGTATGAACAAAACATGCGCCTTCAAAATGCATGAATCAAGTGTGATTGAAATTAAAACAAGTGAGTGTTTACAGTCTTTTTACTGAAGAATGGTCAGTTTATTTAAATACGTACAGAAAATGTTAAAATGAAAAATCTATCAAGAGAAACATTTAGGTTGCAAATTCTCAACTTTTCAAGGATTCAAAGTACAAAATTACACTTTTAGTTTTTTTTTTTACAGCTGAACGAATAGTTAAATGTGGCTAAATGCAATTTAGGCAAAGTTGAAATCGAGGCATGTGGGGGCTCAACAATGCAGATTGTTGTGGATCTAGTGCGCTTGCTTGCTTGTTTTGACTCATCAGTTTTGCTCCCGCCCACCCCTCCCATCGGTAAGTATGGATTGGTTATCATTCCACTGCCTGCCTCGTCAGTGTGGCAGGTGCCAAGTGGTGGACTGTGGTAGCGCTACCACGTTTGCCACCTCGTTGTTTCTGGACGTGCGCCCCTAACATGACTCTCTCAGGCACCTAACCCCAAGCTCATCTTGCCGATCAGTTTACCTTTATGATGAACTGTATTTTAACATTATTTACTTATTGCTAATAAGGACTAATTACATTACAGAACGCAGGACACACTAAAGCCTGGTTTTCAGTACTGATGCAAGCACAACCACAAGCATCTACGAGACATTCATGTCAAGTGAAAACAAACCATAGTGCATGCAAAAGCACAGTACATGGTGACAAAGGATTCGCTATTGCCACGCTCTCTCTTGTAGCCAGGCAATGCAACTGGAATCTGGAACAGGTGTTTTCATTGGATGAACACAAGAGCTTGCATTGTCCTTTTCATGCACTATGTTCCATTTCACACAGCACAAGCTAACACAACCATAAACGCAGGCACAAGGAATAGGAAGTTTTGATCCCTGTGCTTACAAGTGTTTGCATTTATGTTTGCATCAAGTCCATTTTCATGGTGAAATGAGCGCACTTGTGCCTTTTTTGCAATACCTCAGGACTTATTCCAACACTGAGTGTGTTCTTCCATGCTTGCTCTCTTGCCTTGTTGATCTGCTCACGCTGAAAAAGTATGATTTCGTCAACCCATAAATATGTACCGACCCGCTATCTGGGGGCTAAAAATTTTGGAGTATTAAATCTAAATTAATGTTAATAGAATTATGGAATGCACACAGAGTACATGATTGCAATACCTACAAGTTTAAATTAAGATACCTCAGAGCTGTCAGATGTCATTATGTGCTGAATAATCATGCACTTTTTCAAACAAAAAAATCAAGGACTAATTAAGAATTTTCAAGGACTATGTTTTTATCAACATAAGGGGACCAAGCTTGTACATAACAATACAGTTTGACCAGTTATCACAGAACTACTTCCATATTAAATAATTCGCATACAGTTTCCTTTTACAACCACTTAAATGTAATTCAATAATTGGCTAAATAAAAAGTCAAGGGCTTTCAAAGTCTAAGGGTTTCTAAGGCACATAAAAGCCCTGCACTCAGGTATAGTCACTGCTAGTACCTGCTGACGTTCCCATCTTTGCTGTTGAACTTTCTTCATATACTCCTGGTACATCTGTTCCTTAAAACAAATAAATAAACAAAAAACACATGATCAAGCTTTGTTCAAAAGAGTTTTCTGGAACAATCATGACGCTATGCAGAATCTTCTAGAAGGTTCTTTCACATGACTCGTTTGAAAGTTCTAGAAGTGCATGACACGTATTTCTAAAAATAGCCAAAAAGAAAAATCTAGATCAAGGCTCAAAAAGCTGCATAAGCAAGATTTGCAATTTGTTTTTCAGTGAAACAGTTTTTTTTGTTCGCTCAGTTTCTGTTCGCGCTTGTTGTTCAGTGATCAATTGTCAAATCAGTTCAAGTTGAGTTCACAAGTCATGTTCAGTAAAAACAGTCAATTGTAAAAAACAAGTTCATCGTTTCCACCAGATCAAAATAAAAGTCTGCAAAACAAGCTTGGCTTTGCATGTATATCAGGGATGTAGCTGAGATAAAGCTAACTAAGAAACCCATTTGTTTATTTTAAAGACTAAACAAGAACATGCCAGAACAGGGGAGTCACTTCATTCTGAGATCTCATACCACACATCCTTTCTACCTGGTTTTGCATCATTTCCCTGCGTCTCCTTTCACGAGCATCTGGTTCTTTTTTCTTGTCAACAACAGGTTTTTCTTGTCCAGCACTGCTTGGTCTGGAGGGTTTCTTTGCTGCATCTCCAGAGCTGGGTTTCCTAACATAAAACACAAGCAATCTACCACTCTAAAAACCATGTAACCATGGAGGATGTATTATTGAATAACAGGACTTAGCTTTTAAGTAGTTGAGTCAAAGATTTCAGCATTGCTTCCAGTGGTCAACAAATCCCTTCTGACAGTGGTTTAACAACCTCTCCGTTAACACCCTCTCTGTCTGATCAAAAGCTATGCCTCCATTAACACCCTCTCCATCTGGTCAAAAACTGCCACTCCCAAAAGTGCCACTTATAGATTTTACTGTCTAACACCAGACAACTTAAATTGTCACTGGGAGACCTTTTGGGGCTTAAAGGATTAAAGTTGACTTGGATCATTCTTACTTTGCAGGAACAGGCCTCTTTTTGGCAACAGAAACTCCGTACTTGGCTTTTGGATCACTGTACTTTTGCGGTGCTACAAATGAAGTTATACACAAAATACATTACTGAAGTCATTTCCAGACACTTGACTCAATTAGGGCTCACAAAAGTAGCCTGCCTAATCAACAAACCAGAATCAAAATGGTGGATACGTTGTGGTTTCATCTTTTTCTTTCCTTCCTTTTTTTTTTTCCCCCTGGTTTAATATTAATTTTAAAAACCAGTTCCCATTTTAGTTTCCAATGTTCCAGATTGTGTCAATTATTGTAAGACAACAGAAAAAACAAAAACAAAAAAACAAACAAACTGGTTTTCACAATTTCAAACTAATTACAAATTAACGCTGAAGGTTAAAATGAATTTCAGGTATAAGACCTTTTCAACCTATTTTTGATTTTTAAATCCCGGTTCCAACTTGTGTGATAAGCAATAAGCACATGCATAGGTGTAAGAAGAATCGTGTGGTCCCAAAACAGGCGTGAAATCCATAAGCCATAAGCACAAGAAAAGGAACTTTTCTCTTGCTTGTGCATCTCATGCTTATCTTGCGCTTGTGCTAATATTTTACGACTGGGAACAGGTGTGAAATAAGCATAAGCTCAAGCACTAAAATTAACAGCACCTTGCTGTAGGATTCCACGTGCGAATTTTTATGTTAGCTCGCCATTTATGCATGCAAATTAGGACTATTTAAACGCTACGGTTTCCTAGCGCGCTAATTGTTTCTCAACGTTTTCTCTAACTTCAATAATATTGTTGCCTTTAATAATCTACCTAGCTTTATTGTCGTCATCGCTACAGTCAGGAAACATTTGTAAGTCTCTTTATTCTGTCCTGTATTTTTATCATCGCTCGGCTCTTCTTCACATGTATTTCTATTTATTTTTCTAGTCGAACCTCGCTCGCTCGCTCGATCACTCAAACCTCAACGGGCTCCTCGAGTCTTACTCAACAGAGCGTGAGTTCGAAATTTCTAGAAGTAGCGTTGACAAGATCTGTAGGCTACACTTGCATTTTGTCTGTCGTTACTATGCTTGAATATGCCTCATTTTCTTGTGTTTGTTTCACATGTGGGAACATCGTAGAGGTGCTTATCCTTGTGCTTACCACACAAGTGGGAACCAGGCTTAACTTCGTTGCGTCTCTCCAGATAAAGAAAGTTCCCAATCAAAGTACGTTGAAATAATATGAACTCATCTTTACCTGTACTGGTAAAACATGACAATTGCAGTATGAACTGTGGGCCAAGATGCTTGAGGCACGGTTAGCATTAACCATCAGGGACGAGTTGCTCGAAGCATAGTAGTAGTATCAAGTCCAATAGGTTGCCGTGGTATTTAATGCTGCTTAGTGCTAACCAAGCTTCGAGCAACTCCACCCAGCTAAGTCTGATGAAAACCTATAGGTCGTGATGGTATTTAACCCAGGTTAACTCGACCCTAGAGAGGCTTCAATTAGTACTGACCAGGAACTGGTTTGGCAGGTTTGGGTGGCAGCATTCTCTGCTGACCAGCCAAGCCCAGTGGCTTACGATGAATCACCGTATGGCTGAACTCCTCTGCCATCACCTGCAGTAAAGGGACAAAGAACAATAATATTGTAAGTAAGTTTATAATATGAGCGGCAGTGTTGCATCACATTTACACATTTATTGGTGCCATCAAAATCATTCAAAACACAGGAACAATTAGCTAAGAATAAATTATTGCAGTAAACCTTTGATAGGAAGAGACAGCAGGGGATAACCTAATTTTCCAAGTAATGATCTACAATAAATCACTGGCTACTCACATCTTGGGTTAAGAATTTCTCAATCCTCTTTTGTATGAATGGTTTCTTCAAAATAGAGTTGATGGAGGGGCGATCACTAAAAAGTACAACAAATCCAACCATTAAAACAAAAAAAGCTGTGCTTAGCGTACCAGCAGCAGGGGTTTCAATAACTTTTGAAATAGCCATCCATGGTAGCCCATTGTTGGTGGCAGTTTGAGAAGTTTATGATACGGTTTTTAGTGAAAATCAAGACAAACAAGCCGTCAGTGAGAGGCAAAGTAGGTGGTGGTGTACCACTGCTAACTGGCTTCTATTGAAACCCTTGCAATAGATATTCCCATACGGGGTGTAAAGCTTGTGGAAGACATTATGATGTCTCAGGGCTTTGGATATACTTACTGTGCATTTCGTTTTAACAGCTGTGCCACCAGGCCTCTAACATCTGCACTGTACTTGTATGGGATGGGAGGGTAAGATCCCCTGTAGAAAACATGATACACAAGCTTAAATTTTCTGCTGGATTAATGTGACCCATAATCATTGTGATAGCAAATACCTAAGCAATCAGTACAATATCCATTGATAGAATTGATCGTAGCGTATCAAGTCATTAAAACATGTTCTTGTGCATCGAATATAAAAGTCAGTGGTTAAAGCCCTTACCTTATAATTTTTAAAACTAGGTTCTTCATATTCCCAGCTTCAAACTATAGATTGAAAACACAATATTACTCAAACATTCAGTACTGATGTTAATTGATGCATAAAAAAGAAACAACATGGCATTTTAAGGTAATTACCTGTAAACACTTCAAATACAGTCATACACTCCTTATTTTCTTTTGCCACCAAATAAAGTGTACAGAATTATTCCAATACGCAAGAGGCCATTAACTTTTTTAAGAGAATATATTTCTTGCACCATACAATAACATGCAAACTCTAGACATAAAATTATCAATTAAGTAAGTAATTAAGTCATAATTAATCAGATGGTACTGTAGCAGCACCTCTATAGAGTGTTTATTCATCCAGTGCATCTAGATCAACTGGAATTGGAAAAAATTGCTTTTGAAGGAAAGAGAAAAACTAAAATATGCCTTGGAAAAACCTCTTGGAGTGGAGTAGAGAACCAACAACGCATGCAACCCACACCATGTCGAGTCAGAGAATACAGCCATGATCAAATTGGTGGAAGGCAAGCACTCTCACCACTGAGCCACATCTACTTCCCATCAAAAGTCAATAACTGATATCGGTCAAAGAGGACCACCTCTGAAGGTGGACCACTTTGACTGGTTAATTTCCACTCAGACAGACCCATCCATTCAGTTTTGGACCAAAAATTCCAGACATTTTTGCTTAAAGGATCACGCCCAATGTGACCCTTTGACCCAGTATGCTATAGTGACTGATGGTAATGAAAAACTAAACTGTTGATTGAAATTTGAACTTTAGTCAGTAAACACTTTGGTCAGTATAAGTTATATCAACACCAGTGAAATACACTCAGTAGCATGCCACATATATTAGGTACTTACTGCATGTTTGAGGGTCAAAAGCTCATACAGAACACACCCAAGAGACCATATGTCACTAAAAAATTCACAAAAAAGAATTTAAACATAGTAGTATCAAACCTCTTTTACAGCACTCTACCATCATCAACATTTACAAAGATGGATGGATTGTGCTTTTTTGAGAAACCAAGAATTGAAAGTATCGAAGAACCCATATA
>BLFK01000976.1:1150549-1174764 GCA_014634185.1 Astreopora myriophthalma | reverse complement strand
GTAAACACTTCAAATACAGTCATACACTCCTTATTTTCTTTTGCCACCAAATGAAGTGTACAGAATTATTCCAATACGCAAGAGGCCATTAACTTTTTTAAGAGAATATATTTCTTGCACCATACAATAACATGCAAACTCTAGACATAAAATTATCAATTAAGTAAGTAATTAAGTCATAATTAATCAGATGGTATTGTAGCAGCACCTCTATAGAGTGCTTATTCATCCAGTGCATCTAGATCAACTGGAATTGGAAAAAATTGCTCTTGAAGGAAAGAGAAAAACTAAAATATGCCTTGGAAAAACCTCTTGGAGTGGAGTAGAGAACCGACAACACATGCAACCCACACGATGTCAAGTCAGAGAATACAGCCATGATCAAATTGGTGGAAGGCAAGCACTCTCACCACTGAGCCACATCTACTTCCCATCAAAAGTCAATAACCGATATCGGTCAAAGAGGACCACCTCTGAAGGTGGACCACTTTGACTGGTTAATTTCCACTCAGACAGACCGATCCATTCAGTTTTGGACCAAAAATTCCAGACATTTTTGCTTAAAGGATCACACCCAATGTGACCCTTTGACCCAGTATGCTATAGTGACTGATGGTAATGAAAAACTAAACTGTTGATTGAAATTTGAACTTTAGTCAGTAAACACTTTTGTCAGTAAAAGTTATATCAACACCAGTGAAATACACTCAGTAGCATGCTACATATATTAGGTACTTACTGCATGTTTGAGGGTCAAAAGTTCATACAGAACACACCCAAGAGACCATATGTCACTAAAAAATTCACAAAAAAGAATTTAAACATAGTAGTATCAAACCTCTTTTACAGCACTCTACCATCATCACCATTTACAAAGATGGATGGATCGTGCTTTTTTGAGAAACCAAGAATTGAAAGTATCGAAGAACCCATATAGTTAGCAAGAGGGAAAACAAGCTAAAGAGGAAGATTACCACAGATGATAGCAACAGGGACACAGAGAGAGAGAGAGAGAGAGAGAGAGAGAGAGAGAGAGAGAGAGAGAGACAGAGACAGAGACAGAGACAGAGAGAGACAGAGACAGAGAGAGACAGAGACAGAGAGAGACAGAGAGACAGAGAGACAGAGAGATAGAGAGACAGAGAGACAGAGAGACAGAGAGACAGAGAGACAGAGAGACAGAGAGACAGAGAGAGCTTGACACCATGGCTGATTTGTTTCTTCATGTACCTGTGCTTTTACCTCATATGGCCTCCAAGTGAAAGATGTCAGTAACTTACAGTTAACATAGAGATGATACATGTATAAGCTCACCTTTTGTTGTTGTAAGGTCTGTTTTCACAGATTTCTGGGGATAGGTAATAAGGAGTGCCAATAGCTGTCCGTGCTAGCTCCACAGTGCTGGAAAAATATTGTGTGCAACTGTTATAAATAATCCAGAATCAAAAGCAATCTCAAATCTTGACATTTAATGTGTATCCTGGTCTCAAGTTCAAATAACTTTTTCTCTAATCTAATGTCATGACTTTTTCTGATTCACATACTGGTACCCCTTGACCAATTTGAAAGAAGAAAATTTTGCATATAACCAGTCATCATTTTATTATCTTCAAGATCTACACAAATTTTTTAATGTAAGCAACCTCACCTGTGTAAAACTCTTGCAATTCCAAAATCTCCCAACTTGACCATTCCATTCTTTGTTAAAAATATATTCTGAAAAAAAGAACCTTTTTGTCAAAAAAAAAAGGAAATTAAATTTTCTCCTTTTTTTGGATAAAAGCAATAAATATAAAACAACATACAGTCATACATATCATTTCTATATGCACATTAACTTACAGAAAATTACAGTATAACGGTTTTGATAACATATAGAGCAAACTAAAGGCAACAAACAAACTGGAAAACCTGAGATTTCAAATCTCTGTGAAGTATCTTTCTGTCGTGAACATGTTTCAGTCCCAGGCATATCTGAACAAAGTAATCTAAAACCTACAATAAAAGAAAACAAAATAGATTGTTGTCTTGGCCAACTCGTATGTGTGTCATGTTAGTGTAATCCTTTTAAAAACGTAATTTGTTTTCATGTTTTTTGCCCTCAGGGTCACGTAGTAATTATACATGTACCTTTTATCTTACGAGCATCCCCTAGATGAACCATTGGAAGGTCTTGAAACAAATGTACTTAAATATTCTTTAAATTAAAAATAAATGAATAAATAAATGACACTTCCCTTACCTCTTCAAAATATCTACACTTAAGACCCAACAAACAATCACACACTGATTATTTACTTCAGTCAAAAAAGGCAGAAAATGTACAATAGTGGGATGAAAGGTCCTGTTAGTTTGTCATAACACTAGTGATGACCAGGCCAAACCAACCTGCTCTTCTGGCATCTGTATTCCCCGTTGACTGTTTATTCTCTTATATAAGTCCCCTGGAAATCAAATCCATTGTTGAGAGAGACATTACTGTCAAACTCAGAAAACTGCAAACACCTGAAATACTTCACAAACGTTGATTGTGCAGTGACCGATGTCAGTAAAATTCAGGATAAGAAAGCAAACCTCTGAGGCTCACAACCACAAACTAATTGCTGCTGCTGTTTGCAGTTTAGTTTTATCATACTTGAATTGATTTTGTCCTTGTAACACAACCACATTCCCTAAATATTTATATTTCTAGCATTCACAGTTTCCTGAGTTTCACAGTAACACACATTGAATATACATGACGTGTGCGCATATTTACTACAGATGTGAAATATTGTTGATGTTAGAATGATTATCACAGAAAAGTACGCAAATTAAGGATTTGCAAAGAAGCCTGAAAATGTACATTGTACATTTGCACACCCTATTGAAAAACTAGACATGTAAAGGAACACTGGTACACGTATTCCTTAAGATTATGAAAATAGAATAAGGTGAATTTCCAAAATGCTCTCATTTAGCAAGCTTTCTCCTGTAACTGGGGCCTTCCTAACACAAAATACACAACCCAGATGCTGGCAAATGGTATCACTCAACTACATGTGCAGCTGTACCTGCTTCACAATAATCCATGACAATATATAAATTTCCATTCTCTGAAGAAAAAGAAAGAAAATAATAAAATGTATCCCAGCACTTTAAGAATGAAAAGTAAAGAAAAAAGCAAAACAAAAACAGTCAAGAATAATTTTAAAAACATCTTCAAAAGAGTCACATCTTGTAAACATAATCAAGAGAGTAGTAACACATGTACTCAACTGAATGGATCAATTATGATGTCAGTTACAGAGAAGACCAAGTAAATGCTTCATGTTCTACAGTCTGTAACAGATGTGTTTATTTACATCTCCAAGGGACTGAAGCAACGGAAATGCTACTCTGTCATGGCAGCTCCCCTTGGCTCAGTTATAAACAGTGATCGCCAACATACCTTCAAATGACTCTTGGTAAGAGACAATGTTAGGATGTTTCAATTGGGCTAAAACTTTGACCTGTAAAACAATCAAACGCAAGACGTTATAAATATGACACATGCTTGCTTTTAGACCTCCTCCCCCCCCCCTCCCCCCCCCCCCCCACAATAAAAATAAATGTCCCCCAAAAATAACTAAAAGTCAGAAAGTTTTATAGGCAAATTATTTATGAACGAAAAAATGCCTCTCTCGCCTATTTAATTTAGTTTATGGTGCTTATACGACAGCAAAAAACAACAAAAATGCAGACTTTTATGCTCCAAAAATCGTCTGACGGACTTCCGGTGCCTGGAGAATGGACACCACATTCCAATTAATTAATACAGTGCGCCTGAAAAAAACATGGCTCTCTTTTATTGCATAAAAGGAAATCACCTCTCTTCGGGATTCTTCTCGTTCTTTAGGAGACATCTGCAAAAAAGAAAACGGTGGAATGGAAAGCTCGGCCACTGTTCCAGTTCTGTGATAAGGCTCTTATATATAAATTAGATCAAGCTTTCGCAAAATTTGTCATAAACCACACTTTCACTGGAGGCTTACGGTTATATAAGCTGCAATCGAAACACACCTTGGAAATGCCGATCTCCTTGATAACATACTGTTTTCCGTCGGCTTTCTTCTTCACTAACAACGCTTTTCCAAACGATCCTTCGCCAATTTTCTTCACCCTTACATACCGTTCCATCGCACGTCCGTCAGCAAGGTGCTCTAAAAGCCTATTTTACTCAATATGTCGCATTCATTTTTGCATATCTACAACGCTGTACAAAAACATAAGGCTTCGTGAGAGTCGTGGTTACTAAAAACAACGTTTCTAAAATGGCGCCCGAAAAGCTCATTAGCTTTTGAGCCTGCAAGTAGTTGATTATACGGGTGCGGTGTTCTAGAAGGAGTGTGCGCGCAAGGACAGTAAAGGACCGGAGAACGGATGAACATAGGATGGACTACTGCGGGTGGACTAAGGATTTCCTTGGAGCGGCAGCAAAACGAGTTTGTGTCCATGTAGCCTGTGTACGTCCACCGCCTCCCCTGAAAATAAATTGGGAAGAGTCTCTATCTCTGGTTTATTTCGAGGGGAGGAGACGGACGTACACAGGCTATGTCCATGGTGGTCAAAAAGAAGAAAACACACAGTACTACTGAAGAAAGAAATAAAGAACAAGACGAGAAAGAGGCAAGTTAAAGTATCCGTTTTGCGAAGTACGAAAGTTGTATATTTTAGGTTATGCATCTCCTGTGGGGTGACTTGTCATCGCACGTAATAACCTGTAATCAGACTCTAAGAGCGATGCTAAAATTGGACCTGATGGCAGGTTACATTGTACAACGACCCAGAAATGTTTTTATGTATAAATATCCCCGAAAATTTTGACGAGCGGCCGAGCCATGATACTTTACATTACTTAAACCCCTGTTCAGCACGTTCGCACCGTCGACGCGGTTATCGAGAAAACAAGTCATCAAGTATGATTTTATTGCCTTCAGTTTTCTCACGATACGCGTTTCAACCACAACGAATTGTATTAAGTAAATTTCCACGCTGGAACGTACTTAAAGTTCTTGCACGACAAGCTTTTCGTTATGCGCCATTTTTTTGTAAAGTTACAGATTCTGTAATTTTTTTTCTTCTCCAGGGTAAGAATTCGTCAACTCTATCGACAAGAGAAAATCTACTAGTTTGATGTAACAAGATGGAGTAGCAGCACAGAGGTCCCAGCAGACGAAAAATAGAATACTAATTACGAGCCAAAAATTTACAGTGTTTAGATTTTCTTGCGCCATTTCCAACTCAGTCCGAGTCCCAATCCCTTGCGTTTGGATTCGGGGCGTTATTGTACATTGGCAAGCCTCCGTGACGTATCTGGTATTCTTCTAATAAATAATACACGATTTCTGGTGGATTGATACATGTCATCCAACGTACGGTAATGTTCTTCCATCGCCGCTTTCCCGGTCCACTTAGGTATCGACCAATGGGAAGACCGTCGTTACCACTGAAATGGGCATTTAAACAATCCCGAATGTTACTAAAATATGGATTTCCGCCGATGTAGATAAGCTGTGGAAACAAAAATTAACACGAGTTGGAAATCCAAAACGCATAGAGCTTTTGCTTGTCACTCGAACTGAGCTCCTAACCGTATAAGAAACAAGCTCATGGGCTGTATCCCTCTCGTGGAAAAAGGTAAAGTTCTCTCTTGAAAAGCAAGGAGATCTTGGGAGCTAACCATCGCAAAATGTTTCCAGTTTTCCCGAACCTGAGAGATGTGAGAGTCACAAAATGGCACGCATCTAACCTCGTTATTTCTATAGATCTCGTAAATTCCAGATGTTCTTGCTCCCTCTTGCACATTGAAACTCCGTAGAGCGCTGTGAAGTGGCTGTAAATCCATCTTTTCGCGGTAAAACTGAATGATCTTCAGATGGTCTTGGTTCCCCTCCATTTCTTTACGTGTTGCATTCCCTTCTGCTCTTTTCATATTAGTTGACCTCCGTTATTGTTTTCGTTACCAAAACTGAGGCTGAAATTCATAAAACAGAGCGATAAGTTATCAGCAATCTTGCAAATTTGCAGAACTCACTGAGTGCTTAACGTTTAGCCCGGCAACGAGTTTTTGGGCGTTTGTGTGAATGAGCTTTGAAACTTATGTTTTTAAAAACACCATTTATTTCCAAATAAAAGACTTTTTCGTTAAATGAGGCGCACGTAGTACACCTGCACTGACTGTTTCAGGAGGTAGAAAAATATTTGCCTTCGAGTTTTCGACATAGAAACGAAATAAGAAATCTGAATAACATAGCATTTTTGTCAAGAGGATGGAGGATATTTAAACACCAAAAGATCATGATCATTCTAAAGTCTCACACACCTTAATGCAACAGAGTTCCTACCGTGGTTCTGTCTCTTTGTGAGCACTAGTTGGCTACCGCATGAAAAATGACAACTTTGCTTAGCAACCGATTCAGTCTGGAATCTCACAAGCGGTATGCGCGCGCACGAAAGACGCAGACATTGCGTATGGCGTCTCTAAACAAGCGCTGAAAGCTGATGGCTTACGAAAAGTTTTGATCTCTTCTCATCCTTTGATTGATGGCCTCTACGATTTTAAAAGTAGACCTTAGGGTGTGAATACGCAGTATTTTTTTTTGTCTACAATATAACTTCATTGGTTATGTTGTATGAAAGAAAAAATAGTAAAAGTTGAGCCGAAAATAATGATCCCATTGGGCCTGTCCGGGAGTCGAACCCGGGACCTCTCGCACCCAAAGCGAGAATCATGCCACTAGACCAACAGGCCGCGGATGAAAGGGTTGTATTATTTTCAAAAATGTTTTGTAAAAAGTTACCCGTTGTTTCCGACTACTGGTACCAAAAATCTTGCTCGCAAAGTCGCATCTAAATGCGTTCATGTAGTGAGCCAATTTTTGTTGTGTTGTAAAGCTCACAAATGTATTTACACTTCCCGTGCGTT
The DNA here is from genome assembly GCA_014634185.1 of Astreopora myriophthalma. Taxonomy (NCBI): domain Eukaryota; kingdom Metazoa; phylum Cnidaria; class Anthozoa; order Scleractinia; family Acroporidae; genus Astreopora; species Astreopora myriophthalma. The sequence continues at coordinate 1,167,818 of BLFK01000976.1, read as the reverse complement.
TGGTCCAAGTTGAATGGCTCGTACTCTTCAGGTTGTGCCGTGCCACAAGGCGCGTAAAGATTCCATTTTTCTGAGTGCGCGCGCGCACGCACGTGGAGGATGGTATGCGAGAACGTTCGATTTTAGAAACACGTCATTGTTGCAGCGGTCACAATGGGTACAATTCCAGTTCTAAGAGAATGTTCAGCGTTTTAGCCTCTACCGTGTTCACGATTCTGTGAATAGCGCAAATTATACTTCAAGATTTGCATTGAACCGGTCGAACATTTTCAACCGCCAAAGACGATATTTTTGGCAACGTAGGCATAGGTTAATCGGGAGGGAGTGTCAGTATCGATAAGATGTCACTGATGGCGTCAAAGGAGAGGGAGAACGACGAAAAGGAAATTTCGGACGGAACTACGATACCCGAGCAAACGCTGAATGCTCCAGTCGCTCAAACGACTGTAGTAAGGAGCCTGATAAACATAGAAAAATGTTCTGATCAGAGAAATGGCTTGAGAAATCTAGGCGTCTCGAAGCTTAAAGGATACAACATCGAAGAGGACGTAAAGAAGGCCGTTGAGAGTGGAAACATTGATGTGTATTGCAAAGATCTCGAGAAAAGGCTTGAACAAAGCGCTCTTGCCAAAAGTGCTCGTGTTATCAACCGCTGTGAAAGCGTTACTGAACAGACTTTGGCTTTTCTTCAAGAAGAAAGAAAAACGAAAGAGCAAGGTGGGAGTGAGGATGACGAAAGTTTAAAAGCCAAGTTCAGTGCCTTGCCAGACTCTGTAAGGTATTTAGTCAAACAAGGGCGAGGTTTCGGGGACACTGAGAAGCTTTGGGAATCTATCAAAACTGTAATGCATGATGATCTGAGGGCTTTTCGGACCAACACCGCAGAAGAAGCTCGCAACATCGCAAACATGGTATTAAACGCCGCAAAAGCCATCTGTGCTTCTAAACTCCAAGAAGGACAATCTGACTCAGGGGTTGCACTGACAGACGAAAATAAGGTAAAAAACGATGAAAATGGTGGGAATAACGAAGTGGTGGGAAACGAGTCGGACGAGAACAGCGAGAAGGGGCCAATCACCGAACGGGAAGACAAACAAGCGATCCCAACCCCACCACCCCCACCCCAAGTAAAATTTTCTTACCGTCACTTAAATGCGGAAATGAACGATCGTTTTCTGAACTCATGCAGGAGACAACAGGTTCAGCAGATTAAAAACGAACTTAACTTTGCCATAACCAGACTTACCTCCGAGGTAATTACATCGTACGAGCAAGCACGCAGTTTGCAGAAGCGCATTCCACCATCGCTTGATAAAACCACCGTGGATTTCATGCAAAATCAAGAAATTAAAAAGACATTCTTTATTAAAGAGATCATAACACGAGTGCACAAAGTTCTGAGCATGCTCACATCGGGACCTGATATTAACGACGCAAACGTTGAACTGCAAGACCTCAATGACACCGTCAAGTTATTGTACCAGTTACAGACATCTAAGAAGTACGAAGTCGAGGGCGTTTCTGTCACACGAATAACTAACGACAAAATCGGAATTCTATTTTATATGCTGCTGATTATAACTCTGGCCTTGATTGCCTTGCTGTTGGGTTTGACTGGAGAGCGCTTTGCATTGGTCATCTTTGTGTCTGTTGCGTTTATTTTTATGGTGAAGTCTTGGCAAGCGGTCGTTTCCGTTGGTAGGAAGGTCCAAGTCTTTGGAAGAGTCAAAAAGTCAGAAAAGATCGATTAAGAAAGTACATATGCCGATATCCTATGTTCACTTGCCTCTTGTAAATTCAAGCTGGCAAAGAAATGAAGATGTGCTTTAAAATTTCCTGTTTCAATCAATTTATGTTGGTTATTAAACAGTATTAAATGAAGTTTAAAAAGCTTGGCTATTCTCTGAATTCTTTGCATCTGAAAATCGTGACCGATACCGTTTCTCTGACAAGCTAATATTTGCTCACACAGTTTTTGACTTCATCAGGGAATGATTATGGCAGAACTCATTACTTAAAAAAACGCGGTTCCCACATGAAAAAAGAAGGCGCAACTGTGCAAGTCAGCTCTTTTTGCTAAGCTCGTCTGCTCATGAAATTTCAAAGCCCTTTTGCGACAGAAATTAAATTTAGTGACATTGCGGATTGGAGCAAAAACTCAGGGCCGGAAACATTATAAACGGAAATGTTGGGTCGCAAAGAACAAATAAAATCTCTCAATACGTTGAAACCACCTTTTTAGCGCAAAGGCCGAAGGAACACGTTTTTTAGTTAGTATAGGGTCCGTAAGATTTCAAGTAAACACAGCTTTCTATCTCGGTACACGATCTTTAACGATCTGATTTGAACGGCTGTTAACTTGTAAATGAGTTAACTCAGTGTACCGGAGGGTGAGGCAGCATGTTGACTCTGGCACGGGCTATCGTTGAGAACTGCACGCAATTAGATGCACGCCAATTCAGTTGATAAACCGGCGTCATAAAGTGTCCCTTTTCTCTTCTCAACTTCAATATCACTTGTGCCCAGAAATACAGTACAGGCAATCGACGTCATAAAGCGTCCCCCAAAATGTGCTTTTTCAAGTAAACATAAACGGTTGCATTTATCTTACCTACAAATGACCCTATTGCTAATGCTAAAGTTATTGTTAGATGATAGGGTAGACTTAACGGGACACCTTGTGAGGGATGTCAAAGTTGGTGTGCATCCACTTACGCGCATTTCCGGGCATAAGGTCGAGACCACAAATCTGTGCACAGTGTGCGATGAAAAGGACAAGTGAAATATATGGATCAACTGGCGTACAAAGAGGTGGAATTGAGAACTGAAGAAAGGACTTAAACAAAAGGCCAGCAGGATCAGTTGAGCCGTTCTTCCTTTCTCACTACCGATCGAGGGAAGGGAGAGACCAAACGCGCGACATCACATTTTCCTTGCATATTCAACCCCTCCGCTGTCAGTCAAATTTGCGCTGTCCGCTCGGTACGGGAGGCCTGGGTATAAGCCTGAAAAGCGTGCGCGCGACATAGCGCACATGCAAATTTAAAGGATCTGGAACACGCAATGCATGCAACCGTCGGTCATTTTTAAACACTCGCCTATTCAGCTGAAGAACGGCTTTGTACGGTCTCACGACAATATTGCAACCTGAACACCTGATTAGGATTGACAGGTAAAATGTGTGTTTCTTTTTGTTAAGCTAGCAGAAGTGTGGAGGTGTGGTGGTTTGAAGTAGATTTGCTCTGCGTTCTGCTGTTCTACTGATACAAGAAACCTCAGACCTCAGCGTGGGTGGAGTAGGAAAGATTTCCCCACAGCTATCTACATTAATTATACATGCTTATTCTTACTTATCCTCTTCCGCAAAGAACCAGCTTGAATAAAGCTTTGCTAGGAATATGCAAGCACGATTAATGTACAGAGCTGTGCGGAAGTCTTGCTGCGGAGTATCCTACGACTGGAGTGGTAGAAATGGCGTTGAACTTAAGAGAATGAAGGATTAACCGTAGCGTGCTCCCCGCGTTGTCGTTAAAATCTTAAATTTGGTCATATCACGTTGTTGTTTTGCAGACGACGGCGAGAAAATGAACTAAAACCCACGCGGCTCGTGTAGAGCGTACCTAGCTATTGTTTTTCCTCGTTAAAGCCCCTTTGTTTTTTTCAACATTCCCAGGTTGTCCGTTTTGCATTTGATCTGTGCGGAGAGTGGACGTTTGTTTGGCAGTTGCTGTTCACTATCAATTCAAAAAAGCATCATAGTTAATAATAAACCATATAGTATTCTAGGCATCACTGAGATTTAAGAGGATGGCGATGAGGATGATAATTATTGTTTCCTCTCAGCATGGCTTACGCAGTTGATGCCTACGATTACGAAGCTACAGAAGATGAACTTCGAAACATGAGATATTACCGTGAGCGTTTGAATGCTCGGCCATTAACCACAGCACTACGAAGCTTTGACATCAACGACAAGTACGATTCAACGCGACTTCCGGGTGTGTACGAGATCAGTCAAGACTCCAAGGTCATCTACATTGGCGGGAATCCGTGCCTTTCCAACATCCGGGACTGCCTCAACGCCCATTTTAGCGGGAACGACGGCTTGCCTATCGGAGAGTACTTGAGCGGACCCGCTAAGAACAAGTGGAAATCGATATTTGTTCGTTGGTTAACCTGCGCGAGGCCGAACGAAGTAGCGTGGTACTTGTTGAGCGATTATCAAATGCAACATGGCTACTATCCACCTTTCAATTATCCAGCTGCAGAAAAGAGTGGATCTCCCAGTACCTCCGCTCATGAATGACTACATGCCCCCTTTCCTTTTTGTAGCATTAGTTTGAATTTAGTTTGGTAGGAAAAAAAAAACAGGTACAACTTTTTGTCAAAGTTAACTTTTCCTACGAATTTTCAAATTGTGCTTTATCAGTCTCAAGCTTCTTATACGCACAAAAATATATTCACATCGTTTAAAAAGACTCATTAGTTTGTACACGAACCGACAGCATTGACAAAGTCAAATAGGTGATTTTCAGTCTATAACTGTATTCAAATTGAGTGTACATAATTCTATCCCAAAAATATTTTAATAATCCCCGGTTAAGAATTTCTCGATTAAATGTCAAGTCCACAAATTAACCTCATTTTGGACTTTTGTTAGTGTTCGTTTCTGTTGCCCAGGATTGTGTGTCTTTTATGACATCGGCATGCGTGAAAACGTGCACTAAAAAGTTTCAGTGGGATGATGCCAAACTCGCAGACGACAGAGCAATTTTCAGCTGAGTGTTGAAAATAATTACGCAATTGCTTTAATTTGGGTTTTCGTTTGCTCTGTGATTGGATGAGAAAACATCAATCAATTGCGCGAACTTTTCAACCAATCAGACACAAGATTTAAAACCAATTGCGACCTAGTCACTCTCGTTTTCCCGCGCTTTGGCGCCGGCTGCCTTTGCTCGCTCTGCATCCTGATTGGCTATGAAAATCAAGTCAAGAATTACCTCGATTTGTGATTGGTCGAAGGGCGAATTACCTTCGGAGCGTGTTTGACTCTGTAATTACCGTCTTTGGTTTTCGTTTTAGAGCGGTTTTCAAATGACTGTCGAAAGTAATTATGCGATTGCGATTGCTACGCTTTCTGATTGGCTTAAAAATCCCGCGCCAGTTTATCAACCAATGAGGAGGAAAACCAAAACCAATCGCGACTTACACTCGCGATTTTTCCCGCGCTTTGAGCAAGCTGCTTGGGATTGATACGAATTTTGATTGGCTCATTGCGCTGTTTGCTCCTGCTGTGATTGGTCGGAGTAATGACTTTGGTATTGGTTTTACGACACTCAATTGAAAACCGCTCTACGACACTCTCCAAAACAATGATTGCTATCACTAATGTTATTCCCGGTTGCGGCGTATCCTAGCGAAGATTTTTAATCTTGTAAAACAGCTGTACTGTGACATGAAAACACCGAATCCGCAAATATAAGGCCTGCTTAAAATCAATGCGAGTTTTCCCCGACTTAGTCCTTGCAGAACGAAACCTGAATTCCAAACTCAAGGGATGAATATTCATTTTTTAAGAAAGTAGCGTCCTTAAGGACTAAACTGACACCACAATTTGGTATAGTAAATTGGCCATCACCTCAAAGCTGGCGTTTCGAAGGTCATGTAGATGAATTGGGGCGAACGCTCGAAATTATGACATCTCTTGGATGTCTTCGCGATGAGTAAGTAGTTTATCACTTGAGTTCACAATACGTTTTTGAGAATCCTACACTGCCTCAGCGTCAGGCGAGATCTCAAGAAAACGACCCCTAGACAAAGAACGACAAGTTTCTCATTATTATTGCTCAATACAAACTGTCAAAACAACGCATTCGGTTTCGATTTTATATCACAGGTACCGTGTACAACCTGCTACATAACTGTAACTGTAGCTGTGAACATAATCCTATAAAGAAACATCGCGATTTTCCAGAATAAAAAGAAATCACAACAGCGACATTCATTTTGAGAGGAAATCAACCGCGCACTTTGAGGAAAATCATGAAGCCTTAGTGGTCAATAGCCGGCTCAATAAAAAAGCAATCAATGCGTCCTAAGTAATTGACCCGTGTAAGTTCTCTCACAAACGACACTTAATGAACTTCACGGTTATTTTCACGGTCAGTGACTTTGAAACAGTCAAATTATTATCCGTGTAAGTCGAAACAGCGTGCCTCGAAGTTCCTTCAAGATAAAACTGAGTTTAAAATGAAAAGACTGAATCTTGCTTTGGGACACATTGGTAAACGCAACGTAACGTAATTCATCAGAGCTCATTAATAAAGAATAGCATCAGGAGATGCCATCTTCCCAAAACGGGAAAGTTTAATTTCTTAAACGGGAAAACAAAAATTCAGGATGTCTTTGCAGGGAGTTTCAGGTGAGCTCTCCCCGTGAGTCAGTGCATAAAATGTCATCCGCATTTCCTCTTCTGACTAAGACTTTGTGTTCATAGTTTTCCTGACAGGATTAGTTCTCGGGATTTTGGCTTTAACTGGTACGTAATTGAAAATTCTTTTATTTTATGGTGTTATCTCCTCTGATTAAACGAGCTATCAAACGCCGCGTTAAATAAGAATCAAGGAAATTTTTTCGTAAAATAGTAATTATAAGAGTTTACTTTCTCATCCCATTTTGGAGTAAAAGGGACTGAATCGAAACCAGTCAGTGGCTTTACCCGCTACTGTTTAGCAAACTGGTATTTTCCTTTTGAAGAAAAAAAAAATCAGTTGGCAAATATTTCAGCTGTATCGTGCACATTCAGATTGCGGATTGTATAAAATCAATTAACGTACAAAGTTGTGGACTCGCTCATCACTAATGTACGGATCATTTGCGGTCAAGGGTTATGCGTTAAATGATCTTCATTAATCTATTGAAATGGCCGCGGCAGGTAACATATCTTCTTTTAATTTTCCAGGTTTCACAGTTTCCAACATAGAAATGGTGGATACAAACCCAGGTAATTTAATCTTGGAAAGCGCGCCACATTGAAAATGACGGTCTCGTACACTTATCAATGAAGATTCAGTTTAATCCGTCTGCGTCCAGACGAGACCAAACTCTTTGGCGAGAAATATTAGACGGATAGTTTGCGACACGACGGAGAAACCTTAGACATTTTGATCGGTCAAGAAGCGTGCAATGTAACTATGAGTAAAGTTTGCTATTATTTTGCTCTTGTTTCTCAAAATTATATAAATCCTCCTTCCTTCTTTCATTTGCTTCCTATATGTCACTGAAGAATTGTCCTTTTTAGGAGCTTAAGCAAAGGTGTTTTTAAGCGACGTACATCAACCGGAAGTGGACGTTTCGTGTTCTTGGATAGTGGTTTCGCCCAAATTTTTCAGCAAATCGTCTCTATAAGAGTAAAAAACGCCGAGCAGCACAAAATGTGCATGGCAGCGTCAAGGCCGTTTGAAAAGGAAAACGAGAGTCGTAAAACTATTTGCTGGCAGCTAATTCCCCTAAGGCTTCCCTATAGTGTCAGCTGGGATACCAATTATGTTGTCAATTAGTAAATACAGCCTAACTATACGATAAACACAAGGCTTACAGTGTTGCTGCACGGTTGTTCAGTTCTCCTGGTCTGCTTTATATTACGCCGCTGGGCCGCCCGAAGTAGTCGCGTGCAACGATTGAAATACCGTGTACTTGGTCATTAATCGGGGGTTGAAGAATCGAAAGCTGTGCACGTGCGTTTCACATTTTGGTGCAATTCTTTGTCGTCTATATAACTGTTCTCTGACGCATCGATTGTCAAACTCTGTGAGGCATCCATGCCGTCCTCCCAGAATTATCATGCTTTCTCGTTCGTCTTCGAGATTCCCAAACGTTCTCGACGACGTCGCGGTCTTTTTTCCGTCATACTCCCTAATTCTCCTCACCAAACCGAAAAGGAAGGGGATTTGTAGTCTAGCTGATAAACTTCAAACTATTCTTGTTTTGGCTCGGCAGATTTTCTTGGATGTTACAAAGACGACAAAGCGGTAGACGATAACTTTCGCTTGGTAAATGCGCGCGCCCTTGGATTTCAAGTTGAGCGTTTTTCCTCTGTACAAGATTGTGTCGACCAATGCGGAATGAAGGGCTTTCTTTACGCTGGACTTCAAAATGGCGACCTCTGTTTCTGTGGCAACGACTTTGACAAGTACGGACGTGCTGATGACGCAGAATGTAACATCAAATGTAGAGAGCCTGATGAAACTATCCAGGGCACTGACAATCCCTTTGAATCATGTGGCGGACGATGGAGGAATTCCGTGTATGCGGGTAAGTACAAGTCTGGCATGTAGCAAAAGTAGCGAGCGCGAAAAAAAATCGAGCGAGGACTGGGGAGAGAGGGCCTCTTCTGCCACCCCCAGTTCTCGCTCATTTTTCCCCAAGCTCGTTCCAATCGTCCCGACCGAGAACCTGGAACAGGGTACCAGCGATAGCCTGGCGCATGCTGGTTATGTCATTTACAGTTTGCGAGTTCTCGAAGGGTGATATTTAGCGACGCAGAATTTCCGCGATTGAAAATCCCTTTGTTTTCGTGATTTCATAGTTTGTGCCACTTGTCTTTGTCAAGTGTTTGTTTATTTTGTTTTGTAGTTACTGGTGTTCGATCGGCAGAACGAGAGCAAGCAAGAAAGTGGTGGGCGGGAAAAAAATAAAGAGCACGCTTCGCCAAGTGATGGTTGTATTTTCAAGACACGTGGTGCTGAACTCACAGCTCTAGCTAAATTTGTTTTACACCGTGGCTCTCATTCTTACTGTACAGTGTGAATACTGAAGTTCACGACGACCATCCCCGTGGAAGTTCTGGTCATGTGATTGTGAAACGTTACATTGTAGTTCACCGGAGCGTGCGTTTCTCAAACCTATTTCGGGTGCGTCAATTTCCGCTGTATCTTAAGAACGACAACGTCTCTAACCATGAAAACTTGCCATTACTTCTCCCTTCCCTAACTTGAATACATGTGAAAAGACCAGTCCTCTAGAATAAGCGCGTCATAGTTTTACAAATGGATTTTTGAAAAACGCACGTCAGGGTTAAATTGTTCGTAGGCTATCATGATATTTATCTCGGTTTAGCACAATCCCATTCCCAGGACCTCTCCTTTCGCTTTGGTCCGAGGCGGGCGAAAGGAAGGGTCCTGGGAATGAGGTTGGGTTTAGCACTTGTAGCGTTGTATTTTGGTCCTCTGTGGCAAATATGTCTTCTCACCTTGTGACCGATGATCAGCGTTTTTCTTTCTTCCAATGAAAATGCGTTGTGATCGTGTCTTCATTGATCATTGTGCCGAGGGAAGGGATGTCGCTTAACCCTAACCCTAACCCTAACCCTAACGTAGCCTAAACCCCACTATTCCATTTTCTTTAGCCCCCTCAAAAACCAGTTTTACTAGAAGACCAATCTGCAACGGAGTCTCTTTACCAGCCTTAATTCGCGTAGGCCAAGATAGATCACAAAATGTGATTGGCCCATCATATCACATTACGTCAGAGGATATGTCTGCAACAGAGGACATAGGTGCAAAGGTAGAAGCACTAACTCTGCTTGGAACAACTCAGCCCAGATCTGAAATCATCTCAGTCTACTCCTTAATTGTAGTCCACTTTAAACCGTAGTCAGTGAGGAGGAGAATTCAATTGGATCAACCTCAGATTACCTTCAATCTGTTCAGCGAAATTTTGCTCCCCTCTGTATAGTGTTTCGATTCAGAACATGTTGTACAGAAATGTAAATATGCGTCGTTGTTGTTGCTCATATGAATGAAGTTCTTATTAAACACTCCTCCCTTCTTATTGTCAAATTAAAGTCACTCTCATTTAGAGTCTCCATTCCTTTTAGTGCGCTCCTTAATAACATGCGGACTTTAAAATCTAATTAGACGTTTTCCGTTTTTTACTGCCGTCAATCGTTATTCACAGCAACAGTTGACGGACCGTTTGAAACAGAAATCGACAAAGTGGATCGAAATCCGCCAATCACAAAGCGCTATGTGGTCTTTGACCTTGTCCGTGTGACGGCAGTGAAACTAAAATTCCGCACCATTCCCGTCCCCAGAGGCCGCGATTCTTTCGGTCAGCACCAAGAATAACGACCTCTGGCTGGTTCCGAACCAGGAAGTCCTCGAATCACGTCTGCCAGGGAGGCCAGCGCGATATTTTAGCAACTATCTGCAAGAAACCCGGCTGTACGTGAGTATTTGTTGTTATGATCCATCTTAAAGAATGAATTGATAATAGACGTGCGGATTATTGATGGATTAAATATTCACGTCAACAGACCTTTTCACGATTAACGACGCCATATTAGTTGGGGGCAAACGCGGCTAAAATTACAGTAAATCTGTGGGTTTGGGGCCGACTTTGAACCACTGAAACGCCGCTACAAAGTGACAGGTTTCCATCATTTGCCGCTATTTTTTATAATTTGATAGAAAATTAGGACAGGAAAGAAGAACTGGAATTATGAATCTTCTCATGCCACCTCTAATTCAGCGGCAATACTTTATGAGAATATTGTCAGTACAAATGCATTTTAAAAGACATTTTGCTGTCAAAATACTGCTCCCGTAGAAGAGTTATTAGAGGGGTGCAAAGTCGGCCTAAATCCCATGTATTCACTGTAATTTTGGTCGTGAGTGCCCCCTCCCCAACCAATAGGGAGTCATTAACCCTGAAAGGGTCTGTCGATCCCGCTGCGGGGGTCATTCGTGGGTGTGTTAAATATTAGTTAAACCTCTAACCACCTTGATCGATGAATTCAAAATCGACTTGCTCGTCATTTGACTGCTGCGTGCTGTGGAACGAGTTACAGGATTCTTTTGCAGATCACGGAAGTAGGAAAACATTAAACCCCGCGAAGGTTGCAATGGTTTTACGCCAAGAATGGCGGCGGTAAATTGACCTAAAATCCAAGGTTAACATTGAGTATAGTGGATGGTATTGTTTGTACTGTCAGTATTGTTTGCGGCTCATTTGGACTGAATTGGACAGTCATTAAGTACCGAACAGTCTGTCAGGCTCTCGCACGACTTCAGCCCGGCTTCACAAGCCCACGTTCTCGATCAAGATTAGAAAACTTTGTGCACTGCATCATTTGAAGCATCTTGTGGTGATCGTGGTCACTTCTACGTGATATCCTTTTAATAGCAAATTGATCGGTGTAAGTGATCATTGTATCTTGCAAATGATACCTGACTGAAGACTTGACAACAAGCACGTGCTCTTAAACTATCGAAAGCCAAAGAAGAGATCTACTGAAACTGATGAAGGGTATTTGCTCTGCGACAGCCGCTCGTTCAACAGACAATTTTACTTTATGAAACAATCATAGAAATTAGCTGACCAAATAATTATTTATTTTTCCTTGAATTTTCCGTGATCTGTGCGAAAGTATACAGTGCTTATTCGCTCCAGCAACGACGAGTTAAGCTGCTTCTAATTCGTCGATCTTGGATAGCATGCAGTACTCAAGCAATTTGAGGCAGCTCTCCAGTTCAACGTCCCACGCCCCAGGAAATGCGCACATTCACTTGAGAAATTCTGTGAGAATTTAGGACAGTTTTCCTTCCGAGATCTTATGTCCGTAAAAAGTGAGCGATTTTCAATGCTATAAATACGAAAGGAAAAAAAAAAACGCACTGTCGAAAATTAGACGTAGAGGAAACGGTGTCTGATGCGGCGAATGTAAACACTGCCGCGCCTCTAAAGTTAATTCACATGCAGATTTTTCCACAGTTGCAGCTCTGCGGTAAAGGTTAGCTGTAAAGATCCAGAAAACAGTAATTCAATCAGTGTCATTTAAAACAATTTCACTTCAAAGTGAAGGGCATCGAGTGTTGACTGCCACCTACGAGAAAAAGCGGCTGTAAAGTACCGAAACAACACTTCGTACTGAATGAAAGCTGCTTTGTTTGGACATGGTAGAGAAAGGTAAGTCCTAAGATGTCACTCGATTTTATTTGTATGATCATTAGTCGCTTAATTTGTAAAAAAGACAAACCAAAAAAAAAAAAAACAGTAATAATGATCCATCGCATTACAGAAGGCGAAACTGACTTAATTTGCATAAGAAAATTTCAGAAACGCAAGATTTGCAGTCAAATGGAGTACGTAATCGTCAATGGCAAGTTTCCAATCACGAAAATGAGAGCTAACGTGTTGTTTTAGAAAATCAATCCAAAAAAGGTCAAACGTTTGCATAAAATTGGTCACGAGTTTCATGTTATCAGCGGGGCGAAACACGAAAAGTGGCTCAAAGCCAAACAGGAGGCGTGTAGATGGACGACATTTCAATTTTTAACCGACAGAAATCAGACTGCAGCAAGTTTAGTTACTGAAAATTTTCTGGCTGACAAAGTTCAGAAATCTAGCAGGAATTTTATCTACTCAGTCTTGACATAGTTGCCGATCCCTTTATACGCCCTATCAAAATTCAGTAGGTCCAGTGCCGTCGTGCCTACGCAATCCATGTCGTCTTTATGAATTTCCGTTTCGGATTATAGTTTCTATTTTAGTGTTCCTCATGTATTATGATGTCGTGTTCATTGAGTGTCTCGAGGATGGATCGGTACAAAACTTGATTTGTTAGACACAAATAAGCCACGGTCCAAAAACCAGACGGCCCAAACAGATCAACCTCGGCTTCAAAATTTGAACGCTTTGGCAACGCATTTCATTTGAAGAGTCTTTTGAAGCGCATAAACGTTTCCTCTGTTAAAAATTGCGTTTGGTAGAAAAGGCCTTGATTACAATATGGCAAGCTGAGAAATATTTCAAATGCTAAAGCTCACAAGAGAATAGGCGATGACCGACAAAAAAAGAACTTTGTTGTTTCTTAACAACGGCGGTAGTTTTAGTGTTAACTATTACTGGGTTATTGAGCGTCTCGAAGGTGGTGGGTGGGCCATCTAGTCCAACATAGCATCATTGTAGATTCAGCCAATCGTTTGTCCCTATACCCACAAGGGATTATGCGTTCGTTTTGCGACCACCGCTTCGGGAACATTCTTGAATTCAAGAACGCTCGCTTTGGGCACACTAAATGTTACTTCTTTAATATTTCTTCTGGTTCAGTCATTCCTCCGTTTGCACTGCGCATTCTGGCAAGATTTCCGTACAGGTCCCTACTTCATTATGCCTGCATATTCGCAGTAAAACTCTATTCTCGCTCGTTCTTTTTGGAAGAGGGTTAGGAGGAATATGCATGTATAATTAATGCCGGGAGCTGTACGGAAATGACATTGCCCGTTTAGGAAATGCGCTGCAAAATACTGACTGAATATTTTTTTTTCCAAAAATTCCAGCGCAAATCCCTTCGGGATTCATTCATTGGACTGTCGCGGTAATTCCCTTAGGCTGCGTGATCATCTTGCTGTTGGGCTGCATCGTTTTCCTTCTTTGGCGCCTGAAATGGGCGACAAGAAAACAAACTTCCGAGATGATTGTGAGCACAGTTCCTTACGAGGTGCAAACTAAATCAATTTTAAACTCAGACGGAAAGAAAAAGAACAATCGTGCTTTAAAACAGAATCGCGTTCACTTTCAAAAGACGAGTGTGGATGGATTTCCGGAATACCACGACTTGCCAGAAGTTGCTACTTCATCAACTGGCTGTGCTGAATACGTGGCGTTGAGCAAAAACAAAAGGAAAGCGGACGGTTTAATTTCGAGACACTTGGGAATCAGGAGAAAGCACAGCAAGGAACTTCAAAGCAAATACCCTCTTGATAACCCCTCGAAAGACGTAACAAGTGAAACGGAGTTTGTGGAAATGTCTTATAACACATCTCATACAGACGAAGATCTCAACACGTCACTCGATTGCCTTCAGGCTAACGACTGCGCACGCACAAATAGTGATGCCAGTGACTGTGGCAACGGTGAAAACTCAGCTGTTATTGGCTGCCCCGATGACAGCCTCTGTTAACTTGAAATAGTTCATGAATAACGTTTCAATGTACTCGCCATTCACTCATCTACACTGAGTACGCTCAAAACAATGATCTTCTCTTCACGAGAACCTCAGTTTGAGAAGGTCGCCTGTGCAGTAATGAATTATTTATTGTAGTATCCTCGTATTTAACAATGCGACTGCTTCCAGCCTTCGGTTTTGTAAAAATATAGCATAGGGAGGCGGCATAGCCCAGTGTTTAGGAGGGCTTAAGGAGAGCTGAGTTTGCATGTGGATTCACGCTTCGCGTTCAGTTCCAGCTTTGACCATCAACTGGATTTGTCTTCGGTGGTGCTGAATTCAACTCCACCGCGTTTTGTAAACGTAAATAGCCAACTGGTCGCCTCCTTCCAGCTGGTTTTCGTAAAGCTGTTAAGTTTATTTGAATTGTTTCTTTCTATTTACGGCCCCACAAGCTTCAAGCTGAAAACCCATCGTGTATAAAAAGATGCATGTTGTTTACTTAAATTTTAATAACATTGCTTCAAACACGTTAGAGCATTTTAAAAGGCCTTTGAAGAGATGTTGACCATTAAAGCTTGTACCCACTTTTAATTCAGTTAATGAAGCCCCATTAGTTTTCTTCATTTCCATTGGAGAACGTTGTACGGATACAATTCATTCAGTTGATTGATTATAGATCATCATCAACTGGAACAAAATGGCAATATAACAGCTAATGCCAAAACTAATCAGCAACTGTAAGGTCCGAATTAAAACGATGCCATCCACACCAGTTTGTTGAACTAGACGCCCTGCATTCTCGTCCCCAGAACCGCCTGGCCCTCTGAGCCGCTGAAAGCTGGGCACGAGGTCCTAGATTCCAGGACTTCCGGCAATTTGAATGAGTTGAGGTCTGTAAATGTCCACAATATTAGTAAGAGAAAAATAGTGGCTGCCAGCGATAAATTCGACGAAATACATGCGAATGATTCCAAATTAAGGAGACGCAAAACTTAACGTTCCCAATATTTCACCAAACGTATTGCTTATCCACAATATTAGCTACAGAAAAATAGCGGCTGCCAGCGATACGTTCTCAACATTTCACCAAACTTATCGCCCAAAACTGAAAAAAAATTGCTCAGAACAGTGTTGAGTTTCGATGCTTCGTGGGATTACTCAAAAGGTAATTTTCTGATTTAAATGTAGTCACTACGTCTCCCAACTGGTACGTGCCTGTATTACTGAATTCACCAGCGAATTCACGCATGCGCAGAAGTCAATCCAAAAAGTACAACAAACAAAAAGTCTGGACCAGTAGCGGTACCTCTGGACGTGTTGCCTGACGGCTCTGAGCAATCCTTGAGACGCTCGGCACCTCGCGAAGCATTAACTCTGCGACGGGAGAGTAGCAATTAGGGCTGTAAGTAGCATCGTCGTCTTTCACAAGGGATTGGATCGATTTGGACTCGGTCCTGTGTAAACTGATAGCCTTATATATCGATAAAGGGAAAAAAGGAATACTGCTACGATAAACGTCGAAATTTGAGGTCTATTATGAAACCAAAAACGGTTGTTGTTAAGCCCGGTGTCGTTGATTGATTGATCTGGATTGATCTGGAAGAGGAATTTCATTATGTCACCGAATTGAAGTTCGGATGCACCTACTAAAAACGGTTTGTCTTTCCGCAATTGATATTGATATTGTAGAGGTCTAAAGGACTTCAAAAGCCTAGCATGTAGGACGGTAAGCGTTTTTCATGTATTCCTACCGAGTCCTTGCTTACCATTTTCAACATCTTTTTTAAAGTGATCAACAAACCAGCAGGTCTCAAGAGCAAGTCCAGGCCGGAATTTCGTACCACATAACTTTATCAGTTCCGCAAATATCGCCAAGCGATCTTTATACTTCGATCAATGACGTATGTGAAAAGCTGTGTTTAATTGTGTAGAGCCCGGTATTACCTATGTAGAGCCCTGTATAGCCACATACAGCCCTGTACAGCACAGTATAGCTGTGTATAGCAAAGTGTAGCAGTGTACAGCCCTGTATGTCCCTTAAAAGTTCGGTATAGCCCAGCATATCCCCGCGTAGATGTGTTTAGCCTGTGCGTATCCTTGTGTAGCCGCGTATGCAGCCCGGTACAGTTGCGTATACAACTTATTTATTTATTTCACTTTCGCCAAGGCAATGCTTTTCGCAGGGTCACCGCAACAGCGTGAAGCCAATTACTGCGGGCCCGTACAAGGTCAGACCACAACACCGGGTACAGCTTGCCCTACTCTTTGCGAATAGTGTGTGGGTTCTTTAACGTCCCACAGAGAACTGTATAGCAATGTACAGCCGAGTGCAGCTGTGCACGGCCCTGTCATCTTTTTGCTCATTTCGGGCTAAATGATAAGGTTAACCCCTGAGCAAAGTGACCAGAAATACGAATTTCACTGCCTTTGCGTTTCGCCGCACTTTCGTCGCGTTCACCTCTACGTTTACTCTACTTTTATGTGCATGCCTCGTCTTGCCCAGTCTAATTTTCGGAATTACGCATGTGCATTAGACCCCAATTGCAAATCTGAGGCCAACAATATATGGTCATAGCCCTTTTTAAAAACTCGTGAAAGAGGTGATTGTTAACACTGTTTATTCAATTTTATAATAAACTGTCGATATAACGTGCGCTCTGATTGGTTAAAACAGCGTGTTTATGAGAATACAGATGCACGGCTGACGCCACTCTTAGGATTTGGAAAGGAAAGTTTTCCAACGATTTTACCGAATGCGTGAGGAAATTAAGAAATTCTATGTTATAAAACAAACAAAGTAGGCTCGCGTGTGATCTGTTTTGTCCTAAAGCACTGAGGAAGCGGATAGAGACCTCAAGAAGTAGGGAAAACACTCGACTACGTCTCGTGTCAGTTTCTCTTACACTTCTTTCGTGCTCTATCCGCTTCCTAAAAAAAAAAAATTCCATATAAACCTGCTCTGTCCATTTACAAAAGTGACTTATTTTTAACCTCACACAGAAAAGAGTGGCTTGAGAATACGCCTTATTCCAAAATGGCTGCTTTTTTAATATTCTTTTGTTTTTATTCAAATTAGCCCTTTTTGCCTCGTTCAAAGTAAAATATTATTTTGAAGTTTGGGCTTAAAGACGAGGCAACAAGGGCTAATTTGAATGACAACAAAAGAGTATTAAAATGGCGGCCATTTTGGAATAAGGCGTATGATGCTTCAACAGAGGGACAAATACAGAGCAGATTGACGCATTCGGCCTCGCATTGAATAGTGCTATTCCACCGCCTTTTTTTTTTTTTTTTTTTTTTTTTTTTTTTTTTTTTTTT
>BLFK01000976.1:1121093-1135590 GCA_014634185.1 Astreopora myriophthalma | reverse complement strand
ATAAAACAACAACGAACTTGTCGGCATGTTAATTCAATTTCCTTTGTTTCATTCCCCCTGGGCTTGAGATCAAGGGGAATATTAGACTTAAAAAGTTTCAATTTCCCTCATTACCTTGACCTTGTCTTTGGGATACAGGAAAGAATACAGCCTCAACAGTGGAGATCTACATGATAAACATGCGAAACATGAACGCACTTGATTCAATGTAATGAAACCCAACAAAAGCAATTTAAAGCAAGGAGAACTTTCATTCTCACACTCTTGGTCTTCCTCCAACGATGGCAGTCAGCCCAGGAGCTGTAAAGAACAAATAAGACTGTATTGTGAGCATATGGTTGTAATTCAGATAAATGCCCTTTGAAAAACAAGCCACTTAACCTCAGGTACAAACATCCTTTTGGTAATAAAATAATTCTCCCCGACAATGGCTTAATCTGCTGTTTAGGTTGACTCTCTTATGCTGTTTTAGATTACTAACCAAGAGTCTTTGACAGAGCTAAAATTGAAATTACAAATCGATGTGTGCCATTTCCCCATCACTGAAATGGGATAGCCAATGGTCTTAATTTTTCATTTGAAATGTCCGAAGTTGTGGTGTTTTAAGCTGTTATTGTCAAATTGAAACACGGGATAGACTTCCCTGAAATAAACAACCCTGACTCAAAGGACCCAATCTGTCTGCCCAGCCTCTACCCCTCCCAAAAAAAAAACTCCCCCCAAATCAGCAATTTGAATAACTATGACCTCAGTTGCATACCTACCCATACTCGTTCCTGCTGATGCAATCTCCATAGCAAACAATTCCGCTGCTTTTCTCTGGTGATGATGAACAGCTAGCCATAACACTGCTTCCCTTGGAGTCTGGAAAATGAGGTTTGTTACAGTTGTAGATGCTTTTTTAGGACGACACTTGTTACTGGGATAACATATTGACTCCTGTCACAATTAGCCTACGTCATAAACCACCTACACTGCCCATATAGCCAGACTATATCTAGGTTTTGTATCTGGCTGCATCACAGGAAAATCACAATCTGCCTCTAGGTAATAACACACTTAGTTAACCTCAAAAACTGATGTTATCACATTGCTTAAAAGCATCACATTTAACAAGGTTATCAAAATTTATCTCAACTCCAGCAAAATTTCAAAATTTGCATGGAATGTTCATGTCACTGGCCACATGAACTCTAACAAACTAGAAGTGAATGCAAATTATTGGAGTGTGTTCACCATGGTGTTTTGTAATTTGCACGCAATTAGGAAAAAATAATTCCGTAGCACAAGAATGGTACACTGAAGAACAGCATAACTTTTATGAGTGGTTCTGCTTTACTAAATAAGACACCCAGCCATAATTAAGACCAAAGAATTTCCAGAGAATTAGAAAGCATCCTGCTTGATTTAAAAATTAGACTGCATACATATACTTACTGCTGTCATCACTCCTGGAAAGGCTTGTTTTCCATAAGTCTGCTCAGAGCCTATCACCTACACATGTGTTGAGGATGATAAGGACATTGTGAGCCACAATGCTTCATAATTGTAACTCCAGAGAACACAGCAGTAGCCAAAATCCCCTTGCTTAATCTGTTATGCTTACCTGTATGTGCGTTCTTGTGTAGTCATTGAGCTTTAGTTGTTCAAACATCCTTCTTGTCCTTTGAAATTTAAGGAGAGAGGCATTCAGCTGACAAACAAACATGTTTTCTGAGAATTGGGGGTGATAGTGAAGGCGGTGTGGAAGTGTGCATGCATGGTTGCAAGGGAAAAGGAAGGGTCCACCGTCTCTGTGTTTGACAACTCACATAGAGTGAGCAAAAACCTTGGGATTTGGGACCACATGTCAATGCAGTGCAAAGAGCAAATGATAAGAGTGATCCGTGTCTGCAATGAGCAGTCCAAGCTATAGTGTATGTATATGACATCACAGATCATTTTATTATGTGATGTTTGCATGCTTTCACCTCTTAATATGTATAACTTTTTAACTAATTAATATTAATTATATTAATAAAATTATCAATTTATTATTAATACATTATTAATTGCAATAATTAATTATTCATCAATAATAATAACGATAATTAACTATTAATCATTATTTATTAAAAATAATTAATTAATAATTAATTAAATAATAATAAATAATTATCATCATGTAAAGGTCCACATCAGCCTAGTGCTGCCATTTTACTTTTGACCTTTTCAAATAAAATTAATGATGTATGTATGTATGTCTGTCTGTGTGCATGTGTGTGGGTGTGTGTGCATGTATGTATTATAGTCTCCAGATATAGAAACAGCTATAATGGTGCTCCAAATTAATCCTCCGGGAATTAAGCTCTTAGTACAGTGTTGTTAGACAAACACTTCAACTTGTTTTGGTTAAAAAACATGGCCACTGTGAGTGAACAGGCACTGTTCAGTTTTTAAAGCTGCACAAGAAAAATCTCTTAGCTCATCCTCACTCAATGAGAGAGAAGGAAGGAAAGAACAAAAGAATGCTCGTGCATTTTCACAAAATATTTTGACAACAATGTTCATCAAACATAAATATAACACATTTGAAATCTGAAAAGGTACCATATTAATAAATCAATATAAAAATACAGTTATTGTTTAAAAGTAAGAAATACAACAACGTGATATTAGCGCATTAAATGGAAACTCAGAAAAAAGTATGAGTTGCAGATGGGATTTGAACCCCATCTTAAAAGTTAGAGTTCTATTGTACCTACCTTTTTAAAAGAGCTTCACCCGTTTTCCTGGCCTTGAGTGATGCGAATGGTCCCCCAACAGGACACACTGCAGTGGCTCGGAAGCCGTCAGCATATGTAGCACAGACCTAGTACAATGATCAAGACTTAAGGAACGAGCAACATACACCTGTAAGTGGTCATTAAAAACCTCTCCGTCTGTTCAAAACCCATTAACCCCCCCCCCCCCCCCAAATTAGTGACTATGGATTTTACCCTGGGTAATGCCAGACAATTTTTCTCATCGATGGGAGACCTCCCAGGAATGAAAGGGTAAAAACGCTTAAAACAAGGAGATAATATAAAGCAACTTGCTGTACCTTGTAGAAGTCAGTGGCTGGTTCACCATATGCACCTTGAACAAGTACCGCACCACCATCATAGCCTACATGTACAATGAAAAATAAGAGCACAGTTATCAGAAAGATCTTTATTATTATTACAATAACACCAACTCAATGTGAACAGCTGTCTGTGATTCCAGTTTGAGAATATCCAGGTGTCTCCATCTTTTAAAAACAAATTACATGTACCGTACGTTGGCATAAATGGTTTGTTTGAAGTGACAAGAATGTCCTCAATTATAAAGATTTACACTGATCATGCACACTGACACTGTCAAATTTCTAGTTTCAACTAAATCAATGATAGGCCATGTTAAACAGTTCAAAGGTTAATTTAATGGTAGCAGCTACGAAAATACAAGGTCACAGCTAGCCACTGTGCTTGTAGACCTCAGGCTGCACATTAAGAAAGCTATTGGCAATGACACTCACCTATGAGTCCTTGAAGCCGAACCTGTGTAAAGTCACAAGTGACATCTGGGAGAATATACTTTGCAGGGTCACCAAGCTCATAAACAAGCTGATACAAAAAAAAAAGGCAAACCATAATTACTCTTCAGTCCTTTGCAGGTAGACCAACCATGGATAGCTCTACAGTATGGATGGCAAACCCGTGAGAGCACTAATATCTGCCAACAATGTGGTTTGCAAAGTAATGAGTTGTTTACAGAGCTTCACCTGTTCTGCAACAGTAGATGGTGAAACTAGGCCTCCAGTGTTGGGTGGCTTGGAAAGAACAAATTTACCATCTGCAGCACACTCAGCTATTGGATAACCAATGTTGTCCCTGATCAAGACATAAACAAGCACTGACAATGAATTATAGGTGCTTTCCTTTTGACAGCACTGGCCGGCCAGACCGAAAAGTTTTCAAAGAAAATGCAACAATTTGAAGGAACAATTGCATGATATCCGTCACATTCTTTTAGGAGCACATGTCATCCTCGAAGTGTGTTATTTTGAAGGTGTTTTAGAGTTAGCCTTTCCAAATGCCCAGTCTGGCTGGTCAGTTCTGTTATATGGAAAGCACCTGACATTTATAAGCATAATATTATGGTGGACTGGGATTTTCCATAAGAATACATATTAATATAACGGAGCAGTTCTTGCACAGGTGGCCTGAGCACCAGTGCCTAGAACATTCTGGCCCAGTGTACAATTGTCTTACCAGAACATGCCTGTATCCCATGTACACAAGTAAACCACATTTTTTTCATTCTGCTATCAGGAGCAGAATAAACAAAATGCTATTCTGTTCATGCTGAAAATGGAACAGGGCCCAAAAGGACATTATTACCAAATAGTTTGTGTTCAGAAGTCCTCATTATGGGCAACGGCAAATCTGACAATAATTTTAAATGGGGCTAAATGTAATTTAGGCAAGGTTAAACTCAAGACAATGCTGGCCAGCGGTCTCTTCCTTAAGTTAGGCGGGCACCCCCTAGGGTTTCGCAGGGCCTCAGTAAATTTACAGCTCCACCGTTGACGTCAACCATTATGCTTGTGTTGTGCCACGTGCACAGTTGCCAAAAAAGCTTTGCTCCCGTCCCTCCCTTCCCCTCGGGTAAGTATTGGTAGCTTTCAACATTCCACTGAGTATTCAGTGTGACGGTGCCTGGGTGGTTGCCGCTCACAGGGTTGTCATGGTTACCCTTCATGCGTGATTGCGGCTCTGCCACAGACCTTACAGGCACCTTCTCCACACTCACCTATTGGCGATGAGTTTAATAAGAAAAAGCTAAAAAACAAAGACCCCGAAAATAAAAAAGAAAAAAAAAAAAAAAGCATGTCAAAACAAGCTTGCACCACCCCATCTCTAATTGGCCCAAAAATTCAAGCAAAAATGGCACATGCAATGAGCCAATCAAAGTTCAGTCCTCATGGGCATAAAGGCTAAAGAAAAGAGATGCAAAACTAAAAAAAGACACAAAACCAACAAGGGTCTTAAAATCCAGCAGTTAAAATCAACAGTTTGTGTATTTCTATTCTGGAAATTATATAACCTCAAACAACGCAACACATGGACGATAAACATACCAGTCAGGGACCATCTGCCAGTCAGTGAAGATACCACCAGTACACTGTGCTCCGCATTCAATTAAATGACCTACCAAACTAAGATACAACAACATGCCTAAGGGGGTTTCCGTGGGATGCACAAACAGTTAACCAGAAATTGTAAAAGTACAACGGCTAGTCCAGATCCGAGTTCAAGGTGTGGGTTAGATCACTAGAAGTTGTTTTTGTGTTGCTTATAACACTTCCTGCATGATACTGGAAATTTTTTTTTTTAATTTGTGTCTAAGAAGAAAACAACAAGGCAAAGGAAAAAAAAAAAAACAAGAACAAGTTAACGACATGGATATTATGCATGGTCACCCATCCAAGTGGTAACCCCAGCCGACAGGGCTTAACTCCAGTGAGAAGCACAAGCACGTGGCTAATTGCCATATGAGACCACGAAGAAAAAGAAACCCTACCGATTCTTAGGCGTGGTCTGCCTGTGGCATCCCACGTAAAAACAAGCATGTAGCTTGAGCAGTTTCATTGCATTAAGTCCAACTGTTAAACCAAAATGCCAATCTTTCAAGTTATGTACCTTCCTGCAGCTAGCAAGTCGTAATCATTTGTCTTCCATCCAAACTGAAAAATTCATAGAAAACTATAAATTACTTTTAAATTAACAGGAATCCACAGGCACGTGTAAATACAACAAAACCGCTGAGCACAACTGGCAACTTCATGTTCCTTCTTATTAACTCTGTTAAAGAGCATTTAATATGTTTGTTAGTTTGTTTTTATGCAGTTAAATGCAATTTAACGGAGTTAACAACAAGGAGCGCATAGGTTCCAATTGTGGTCAGCGGTTTGTTACATTAGCGCATGCGCCTGGATTCCTGGTCCTGGTGAGTCGAAGGACGTTGGTGGTGCGTTGAGGCGGGAAAAGTTAGCGTTTTTGTTGAGCATTTGGTGTAGCATTTGGTGTAGCATTTTGTTTAGCGTTTTGTCGAGCGTTCAGCGTTTTTCCCCCTTCCCTCCCTCCCCTTTCCACTGTTTTTCTAGCAGTTTGACGGGTGCCTGTCCCCTGTGCTGCGTGGGGGCTCATGGCTGGGCTGCCACGATTTGCCAGCCATGGGAGCAGTCTCCACCTAGGAGCTGGCTGCCAATAGTGGAAGCTCCTGGATGTCTCAGGCACCTAACCTCCATTTAGCAACACAGTTGTTCATCTTTGTTAAATTTGAAACAAGTGAGCTGGTGAATGAGGCTCTCAAACAGTTTATTTTTGTACCCAAAGCTTTTCACGAAGTGGTAGTCAGCTGATCACCCTGCCTTTACCATGCAACCTGAGGTTTGTGGCAGGCCAAACCAGGACAGCTGTAACTACATGTATGACTTGTTTTTACTATTAAAGGGGCAGTGTCATAGGGCCTATTGTGATTTTTGGCCAAAATCCACTAAAATGTTGTTAATATTGGACCTGTTTTTAAATCAATTATTTCAAGAAATAAAAAGCAAGTGTCAAGAGGAAAACTTGGAAATGTCGGTCTGACATTTTCAAGTACACATGTAGCTGACGTATTCCAGTTAAAACACCTCTCACTCTTGGTCATCTGCTACTGGAAACATCTATAAACAGTTTTTCTGCATTACAGTAGCCTTTTAAATGAATTTTGACCCTTATCTTGCCACTGCCATTGACCAAAAAGTGTCCTTTGGATTTTCAATGTGCTACCTGCTATTTTCAATAGTCTTCCTTCAGTTAATGGCTATATTGTACCTCATACATTAGAGGTCCAAGAGCCAGTGCACTGTCCACACATCTGCCAGTAACCACGACATCAGCTCCAAGCTCCAAGGCTCGAGAAATGGGGACAGCTCTGTTTCAAAAGCAAAAGGCATTTTATTAGAGAGCCTATGAAATGACGACCGCGATGGCTACAAGGATGTCATTTAAAAATACACGTTCGTGTTATTCATATCACTATGCAACTATTTCATGTTCATTTCATGTTCATTTCATTTCAAATCCTCCTCCCTGCCACTAGATGGATTTGTCTTCAGTGGCCCCGAATTCAACTCCTCCACGCCTTGTAAATAGCCAACTGGTCAGCCTCCCACCAGTTGGGATTCTTAACTTGTTACGTTTAATTTGTATCACATTTGTTTGTTACGTGCATTTGATCGTATTCACATGGAATTTGCGTGATATAAATGTTAATTATTATTAATTATTATTATTATTATGTCGTTTCATGTTTAAAATGTGTAGTAACTGTTGAGGAATTAATTTGGTATGAGTGGGTTAGAAGAGTAGCGTGGGAATTGAAATTTCATGGTCACATGCCAACGTCTACCACAGAACCTGAGATTTGGTTATTTCATGTCATTATTTAGGAGATAACGGCAAAGAAATATACCAAAATGTAAAATGCCCGTGCAGAGCATGCAGAGCCATTGTTCTTGCTCACTAAACCTATTGTTTGTAGCATCCTCGTTGCCTATTGTTCCGGAGTCTTTATCCTTTTGTACAAACTACTCTCCAGGACTTTTCCACGACTTCTTGAGCAAGAGAAATTCACAATAAAAATGTCCAAATGGCTGCTTAGAGTTAGGGTTGGGGGTTAACTCGAAAACTACCCAGTTAATTAGCCTCCAGACTCAAATATTTGTACACTATTTTAGTTCTTCTTTTTCATACATATATATATATATATATATATACCGGTATATATATTTAAGCTTGTACAAGAGTGCATAAAGTGTTGTTGTTGTTGGGGTTTAAGTTAACAGAGTTCTAGGACTTTCCAGGACTCATTGTCATTTTACAGGCATTTCAAGTCCTGGAAAAATCTATGACAAAATTCCAAACTTTCCAGGATTTTCCCAGACCATATGAGCCCTGTTGTTCTCTTTATTTTATAATTTGTTAATTAAAAATGTGGAGAGCTTTCCGACTTACAACATGTCACCATCAATGCATACAGTCTGCTTAGTGACATACAGAAATGTACAGAACCTTTGGCAAATGTTTTACTACAAAACTTTGAATAAGATCAGAATGTAAATTAATATTCATATTATTATGAATAAAGTGTATGTTAATTGGAGGTTTGCAGCTCAGTTCTGAGCACTGTCATGTTGTTTCCTCAGACAATGGGTACTACTGCCTGCACTAACCTAACAGCAGACTATGAGGTGCTCCAATACACTTACCAGTACCTACCCTAAGTATGCATTCATGCTCTCTACACTAGCGGGAAATTCATCGCCACTGTCCATATCCTTAATGCCAGCTTGACGTAGTTTCTCAATATTGCCCATGAGGTCATCTCCAGTAACAACTGCAACTTTCAGATCTGTGTTTGATTCTTTTGCCACAGCAAGTAAAGCATTAGCACACTCATGTGGATTCACACCTCCGGCATTGCTTACTACGCGAATACCTGAAAGTTACGGGATGATAACTATTGATTTCAAAACATCCTAATAAACTTAACCTACTAGTAGTATCCAAGGTTCGGAATTCAGCTCACCTTCAAGTGACCAAAAACAAATAGCTATGTTTTCGTGTTTGAATCTTTTTCTTTTTTTGGTCATGATTTTTATCGATCACTATCAATCATATACTGGGATTCGAACCTGCGCTCTCCTGCATCAGAGGCAGTAGTGATGTCCACAAGGCTATCGAGCCAAAGTTGCGTCCAATGGGGAAAAACATCTATTAGTATCTTCTTTACGTGACCGGAAACGATTACCTTTCCTCCAGTGTATGTCATATCCGGTTGTATTATGTGACAAGTCAGCCATCTTTTGTACAATTACTGCTGATGAAATGTCATCAAAATGCCATCGCGAAAACTTGTCAAGCATCTGTTTCCCAATCTTGAGTCAATTCAATGCGTATTGTAACATTCTTAGGTGTGTACAATGGAGTCAATTCGACAATCTGAGTTTTCTAGATGTTATCACTATCGCTGAACAGTTTCCAGGGCCACCTACTATTTCCTATCAGCTTTCTACCATAAAATTAATGATGCTTGATGACCTTTGAATTGGAAATTGGCTAAAAGAGAGGCCAGAGTATAGGCTACCTGCAGCCTCTTGTTATTAAGGTTTCCAAAACGATGTGTATCAAATGATCTTTCAAGCAAGACAACATTTTTTGGTCACTGAATAATATTGTTTATTCCCTTGGCATACCTTTCTCTTTAATTGGCTTAATCAGTGGTTTCATTACTGCCTGAATGAAGTCAGGGGCATATCCTAACGTCTAAAACAAAAGACATGGCAAACAATTAAAGATGCATAACTTAATTGAAAGGCCTGCTTCCTAAGCAATACTTCTAAATCATGAAAACTCAGGGGCTAAACAAGAATACAAGTACACCTAAAAATGTCATTTGTAAGTTTGTGTGGCATAGCTCCTTTTACGCTGACCACAGATTAGATTATCTGTATGTTGTTTTCTCAAAATAATAATTATTAAACTTCCAAAATGCAATGTGCATCTAACCACGTCAGAAGTATTCTGATGTGTCCTGTATTTCTGTTTCCAATACTTGGATAATTGCATGACATTTCAGTCTCATTCTCGCTTTGTTTTTGTGTGTGTGTGTTTGGATGTTTGTATGTATCGGGAAACAACTGTTAGTGTTTACCGTAAATGTAAAAATGGAGAAGAGTATAATGAAACAGATGAAAAAATGCATCTCACTGCAAGCAGGCATAATTTGCAACAATTCCAAATTATAAAAAAGTCTAAATAATAATAATAATAATAATAATAATAAAATAATAATAATAATAATAATAATAACAATAATAATAATGAAGGACTGAGAGCATTAAGCCTAAATCACATTCTGTTCACTTTTTGCCAAGTTTGCTCCAATTACCTTCATCTCCATTTACCAGTAACCTATAATGTTACCCATAATTTTTCTGCCTGTGTGTCCAAGAAATAAGGGACACCTATGCAAATTGAAAGGACTTGTTTTTCTCTTTCCTCATATCAAGGAACCAAAGCCAAAACCAGTAGGAAGAAATACAGGGGAACCTTTCAGGCACACACTGGAGGTTGCACAGAAAAATAGAGGAAAATCCAAGCAAGTAAAGAAACGGCTTAAATTTTGTCATACTGTAGGTCCTTCGTACCCTCAGCACTAACCCTCCAATGAGTATGTTGCTACTTGTCCAGTACTTACTGGAGATTTACGCTTGGTTGCAGTCAAAAGTGACATTGTTATCTCTGAGAGGTAATCAGAGACAAGGTAGTTGATTTCACCATGATGGACAAGTTGTGGAGCTACAAAAAGACAAATGGAGTTCTGTTCATGAACAAGCTAAGATGAATTGTCTTTAAAAAAAGGAAGTGGTTCCATGATCAGGATATTTTAACTAAAGAGCAAGCATTCAGTTGAGAGCTATTCTCATCACCGAATACTTAGATTTCTATTCTGGCAATTCCATTGCTACATATAGGAAAAGAATAGTGTCCAGAATAGAATATCACTGACAAATAGTTGAGGGGATATGCATCTAGACACAAACGAGTATGAAAAATTGCACTTTAATAAAAATCATATCACCTGGTGAAAGGATTATTAAACAATGGTTTGCAGAATTCAGCTCAACATCGTCAGTCTCTGGTACGTGTATATTTAATGCACCTTCCAACGTTACCAGATAAGCCCCAGGATGGGGTGGGGGAGGGAGACTACCCATGGGAAATTGACTCACAGGACCGTACCCTGGGTTAGAATTTGACATATATGCATTGCCCCAGGGTCGGGAAACTGACATGGCCCCCACCTTAAAAGACAAAGAGAACACAGAATCTGGCATTCAGTAGGTTACCAGGGGTGGTGAATGTGTCCAGGGGTTTGGAATTTGACTGTACCTTTAATGAAAATGTCAAATTCACTGGGTGAGCCTGCCCAACCCCACCCTAGGGCTTAATAGTTGCTGTCCTATCCTACACAATTAATTAAACGAAGATATCTTTTGTACCACCTGGTGGTTTTTGGTTTATGGTTTATGGTGCATTCTACTGGGTAGGATTTACAGTTGCCCAGAGGGACAGGGCACAGGAGGACCTCAAAGTCCCATACGAAGGTGCCCCACCTCACCCCCCCCCCCCGCCCCAAGGTCAGACCACAACACCGGGTACAGCTTGCCCTACTCTTTGCGAATAGTGTGTGGGTTCTTTAACGTCCCACAGAGTTAATGAACAAGGGCTGTGAGACCGGACCTCCAACTTATCGTCCTCATGGTGCAAGATCGTTCATTTACAACACAGTTCTCGAGTGGTGCAAGACTGATAGTCCCAGTAGTGCACCCCCGACTAAGACTGAAATATAAAGTAGCCAACAGGGAAAGACGTGGGAGGGGGGTGAGGGGAGCTACGGGTGTTGAGGGGTCAGGTGGAGGTGAAAGAAGGAGACGGGAGCGGTGGCTATTCCCTCGACGATGAACACCAAATTATTCACCTGCCATAACAGAATCTCCCCAAAATCCAGATGCACAGCCAATTCGCACTGTCCTTCCTTGCAAAGGCTTTGACATGAATCGCTTCTGTTGACGCATGGCCATGGGCGAACGCACCACCGCAGTCAACACAACTGGACTCCATGCTTCGCCTGCAAACGCCGGAAACACACCCGCTAATCTTCTACTGCCACGCAAAGAACAAGTTAAAAAAACCATGATTTTAAGAGTGCTCTTGGCAAACAGTAGACATCACCAAATCAAAAACGCTCTTCACCGTCTCACACAAAAAGGCCCGGTTACTACAATTGAGGCCAGGATGCGAAGGCGCTGAGCTTGCGCAAAATTAATTGCAGACAACATGGCGGAACCCGAAGGAATGGAAGTTGATTCTCATTCTGTTGCAACGACTTCTTCGGGCGCTGTGAAGAAACGATTCGAAGTAAAAAAGGTAGCAATGTTCTTCAACATTTTTTCGTCGTCTTGAGTTATTTTTTGACACGATCATGTTTTCTTAACTTGCTTTTTTTGTGTGTTTTTTATGTATGCAGTGGAACGCTGTGGCTTTGTGGGCTTGGGGTAAAGTATTTTTATGAATTCCTTTTTCAGTTTCCTATTGGATTCGTTTACAGCATTCGGGTGTTATAATAAGGGATCAAAATTTATTGAATTGCAGATATTGTAGTCGACAACTGCGCCATCTGCCGCAATCATATTATGGATTTGTGTGAGTGTACTTACCTTCTTTAATTGACGTGATTATTAGCAGTGTAATCAATGGATAAATTCTTTAATCGATGAAAGTCAGTTTTAACGAGCCTTTGTTATCTCCAATTAAAAGCTTGTATCCAACAAAACTCCTGCATACACCATTACAGGGTTGCTGATAAAGATAACTTCTAACTTTCAACTTAAACTTTATTATTGATTGCGCTATTTACACATTTTACTAATGGAAGAATCTTTGAAAGAAATGATTATGAAGTGTGGTTTTAGAAATCAACTGACGAAATGATCCTCACACTTGCTGGACAATTTAAGCAATTGCCTCATATGCACTTGAAAAATTCAAGTGACTCCAACGGGATTCGAACCCACGACCTCTGCGATGCCGGTGCAGTGCTCTTACCAACTGAGCTATGAAGCCACACAGTTGAGAGCAGGTCAATTTGTTGGGCTCATGCGTGTTTTCCCGTGAAAGGAATGAATGAAAGAAATGATTATGAAGTGCGGGTTAGAAATCAACTGACGAAATGATCCTCACACTTGCTGGACAATTTAAGCAATTGTCTCATATGCACTTGAAAAATTCAAGTGACTCCAACGGGATTCGAACCCACGACCTCTGCGATGCCGGTGCAGTGCTCTTACCAACTGAGCTATGAAGCCACACAGTTGAGAGCTGGTCAATTTGCTGGGCTCATGCGTGTTTTCCCGTGAAAGGAATGGATGAAAGAAATGATTATGAAGTGTGGTTTTAGAAATCAACTGACGAAATGATCCTCACACTTGCTGGACAATTTAAGCAATTGCCTCATATGCACTTGAAAAATTCAAGTGACTCCAACGGGATTCGAACCCACGACCTCTGCGATGCCGGTGCAGTGCTCTTACCAACTGAGCTATGAAGCCACACAGTTGAGAGCTGGTCAATTTGCTGGGCTCATGCGTGTTTTCCCGTGAAAGGAATGGATGAAAGAAATGATTATGAAGTGTGGTTTTAGAAATCAACTGACGAAATGATCCTCACACTTGCTGGACAATTTAAGCAATTGCCTCATATGCAATTGAAGAAGAATCTTTGTTTACATTTTTTGCCTCATTAGCATATGCTTTTCATTTTCTGATCAAGCTGTTAAAGTAATATCAATAGCAATAATAAAATAAATAATAATAGAATGTCAATAATAAAACAGCATAGCAATATTAGTAAACTCTCAAAATTTGAACCTGGTATATGGAGTAATTTCAGCAAGTTTATCAAAACACAAAAGTTTACAAAGAAGTGTGTGGAGCTCATTACGTTTTTGCCACCCAGCAATTTTTCAGTTGTTGATGGTTGATATTTCCTTAGATATTGATTTCAAAGAGCTAAAAATTACACAGCGTACAGGGTTCGTACAGGTCATAGAAAACCTGGAAAGTCATGGAATTTTAGTATTTCAGTTTCCAGGCCTGGAAAGTCATGGAATTTAATTATCGTCATGGAAAGTCATGGAAAATTATAGTTATGCGTGGTAGGTAAATTATTGCAGATGTCGAAGCAAGGACAATGTAAAATACATGCAAGTTGTATGACAGAAAATACCCCAAAACAAGCATGATTTTGACAGTTTTCGAAAGTGACAGCTCGAGTTTCGGTCATGGAAAACTGTTAAAAGTCATGGAAAAGGTTCTGGAAAGTCATTGAATTTGAAAAGCTCTCAAGAGTACGAACACTGAGCTTACTCTTGGTAACGAACTCTTTCAACTTTTCAACTTAATCTGCGTATACAGCGACCCTTTCTATGGGTTAACATGTATGCTTATGAGCAAAATGTAAACAGTGAGCCAGCAAAGATCACCCTATTGACACTATTACACTTGCAGTGTCAACAAGTAAAATTTGTAAATATGAATTGAATTTTATACATAAATTAAAGTGATTGTATTTATCAAAGGTGACCTGGGTATATTTTGAAAAAAATCAAATTGTAAATGCACTTGTCACTTAAGCCTCAGGGTGGGAGAGTCCAATTCCCCATCCCTGGGCACCTTAGTGAATGTTAAATTTCAGGCTCTCCCAATCTTCCAAGATTGGCCGGGTCAAATTCCTAACCCTGCGGCAACACATATGTATCGAAATCCCCATCCAGGGGAAGGCTCCTTGAGTCAATTTCCCCTGGGTAGCCCCCCCCCCCCCCC
>BLFK01000976.1:1096870-1121082 GCA_014634185.1 Astreopora myriophthalma | reverse complement strand
GCCCCCCCCCCCCCCATCCCCAACCTGGGGCTTAACATTGCATATACCATGCAGCTGTTTACAACCTCTAATTTCATTGGATCCGTTTAGGATGCA
Organism: Astreopora myriophthalma; assembly: GCA_014634185.1. Classification (NCBI taxonomy): domain Eukaryota; kingdom Metazoa; phylum Cnidaria; class Anthozoa; order Scleractinia; family Acroporidae; genus Astreopora; species Astreopora myriophthalma. Next base: position 1,120,986 of record BLFK01000976.1, on the reverse strand, counting down.
GCTCTATTGTTTTAGGGTTAGGGTTCATTGTTTCTGTTGTTTCTTTGAATGCTTCTATTGTTTTCTGAGCCAATCGCATGGGCTGTTGTAATAGCTGCGTACTGAGCCTAACATTGATATGTTTAGGTGCATAGCAGGAGAACCTTTGATCTTCCAATTACTAGTTTGAATGCTCTGCCACTGAGGTACAGCAGACTTGTGTGAGCTAGGCCATTAGATTCAGATGCTTAGATGCAATACGCTCTGCAGTCCATACATAAATAAAATTGTATTTTATAAATCAATTCCAAGAGCTGTGATATAGATGCTGCCCACCCGCTCGCAAATTCGGATATGTCCAGAAATGCAAGTAATGAGATGCACGACTGTTTTTATATACATCACAAAGTGTCCCCTTGCTCTTCTCCTCAACTTCAACATCACTTGTGTCTCTGCAGTCCATACATAAATAAAATTGTATTTTATAAATCAATTCCAAGAGCTGTGATATAGATGCTGCCCACCCGCTCGCAAATTCGGATATGTCCAGAAATGCAAGTAATGAGATGCACGACTGTTTTTATATACATCACAAAGTGTCCCCTTGCTCTTCTCCTCAACTTCAACATCACTTGTGTCTAGAAATACGGGCAAGAAATGTCACAAAGTGTCCTCCACACTGTGATTTTCAGTTAAGCATAAACAGTTGCATTTACCCACACCTAAAAATGACCCTAACGCTAACCCTAACCTTATTGTTAGAAATAGGCACTAGACGCTTAGACTTAACGGGACACCTCGTGATGGATATCAAAGTTGAGCGTGCATCTAATGACTTGCCCAAGGCATTTGACTTTCTTTGGAATTTCCTGTCAGATGCCCTATGAAGTGGCGTGGGCCGTTTGAATGATCAAATTGTGGCTTGCTTAAAGAGCTATAATCAGTTAATTGTTTTTAGCTTTTATTCATGGATGGATAACAGCTGAACACAACAAACCTGTCGTGGAAGTTAACAGTAATCAACAGTGAGGAATTTGAATGTGCCAGTGATTGGCTGTAAAATTAAATGTTGTCTCCCATGTTGCAACCCTGCAATGCAATGCAACTTTAGATTCCAGTGGTTTTACAGCAAAGTGTGCATGCATTGACTAGTTTTTCTCCTGTGAAATTGTGCACAACTATTTTATTAGCTTTGCCAAAAAAATGAAAAACACAGTGCATTGGCAGGGACACCGCAACAGCTGAGTCCAATTGCAGTGGGCCTGAACTGTTACTAGTTAACAGGATTAAGGTCATTGTTTGACTCAACAGTGTCATTCTCAATGGAACCACTTGAACAGGGCCACAAATTGAATGAAGTCCCTGTCTCTCTACTTGGGAATAAGACCGCCTTGGTTATCTTATGAAGGGTCTTTGCCACAAGGTCCACAAGTTTTTCAGTCACCGCATGTTTTTCTTGCTGGAAATTTGCTTATCAATTATTTTCCTCATCAGTCAATTCTAGGCTTACATTTCATTGATTGCTGTTTTCCCTTCCTGCACTCAGGAATCATTAACAAAACTGCTGTTAAGACTCCTTTGAAATAAACATTAATGAACATGATGATTCCACGTTTTAGGTATAGAATGTCAAGCTAATCAGGCGTCGGCAACAAGTGAAGAATGCACTGTTGCTTGGGGTGTTTGTAATGTAAGTAGAGCTAAGTTAAAAGTAATGTCATCCATTTTATTGCTAATGTAATATTTTCAGTTTATTTTATAGATACTGATGAAATACTGGGATTTTTCCTTTTACTAAAAAATCATATCTTCACCCTGCGCAGTGAACATACTATTTTTATCTCTCGTGTGTGAGGATATTGGTGTCGCCATGGTTACTAAAATGATTAGCCAATTACAAGAGAGCTTCCCACTCAGGCGCACGGCCAGTTCTTTTGAAATTTCGTTCATAAAATGGGTTGGACGTGCGAAGACGGTGCAGTTCACCATGAAGAATGTCGAATATGAGTATTATTTTCTTTATTTCTCCTTTATAACTTTATATCCAAGTTTCATAACATTTTTGTGACAGGCATTTTGCGATTGTGACCACTTTAATTGCACTATTTTGCTGTTTCGAAAATGAATTTAAAAAAGTTATCTTTTATGTAGGAATTTCATCAGTATCTATAAAATAAATAGAACATTACATGGCCGCTTGGGGATACCAATTTTATCTTCTCGTGCTGAAAGTTTAGATACTTTCGGCACTCGAAGATAAAATTCGTATCCCCATGCAGCCATGAAATATCCTCTATATAGTCCTTACCAAGAAGTGATTATCCATCAAAAACTGATTAACTGTTGTCTTGACCTTAAACTCTTTCTGCAGCACGCTTTTCACTTCCACTGCATCTCACGCTGGCTCAAGACTCGTCAGGTTTGTCCACTAGACAACAGAGAATGGGAATTTCAAAAGTAAGGCTCAGTTGTTCTGCTTGTGTATATTGATTCACACAGGAAAAAATGAAACCCCATGGGAAGAAAATATCACCTTTTTGAATGTTTGAATTTGTCAGATTGAGGAGGAATTATTTTATGTGTGTATATTTTACTGCCTGTAGATTACTTTACATAAAGCTGGTTATTTAAGATTTCATTTTCTCTTTTGCAGATATGGTCGTTAAAAGTGGACCTTTGTGCTGCTTTTGTTGTTGTTTTTAATTTCAGACATCTTCATATTTGTAAAAGACTGTTGCATAACTTGGTTTGTGTAACATTTTTTCTTGATTTGGTTAAACATTTGAAGATTTGTGATTGGTTATTTACTTCTGTTATCTGAGTGTCAGGAACCCATAACCCGGAGCGTACAACTCCCATACTAGGGCTATGTCATGGCATTTTTACAGACCAAGCTATTTATAGACATGTTTTTCCCGTGGAAAGTTCAGTTCCAGTCTGCACGCGTCCAAGCAGCTAATTATGCAAGGCTTATGATTGGCTAGCAACTCTCCTGTGGGACACCAAGGCTCCGGTGGGAAAGTGAATTCACGGGAAAATCAATCTAAAAATCGCCTAGTCAGTGAAAACGCCATTACACAAGTATATTGAAGTTGTATGCTCCGGGTTATGGGCTCCTGGAGTGTGCAAGATTCCCCCACACGACCCCCCTTCTCCCCTCCGCCCTTCCCCATGTCTGAACAACTGACTGAACATCCTAGCCTTTCTTCCGTTCCTCTTGTGCGGCCTTTCACCAGAGAGACAAATTAGGGAGCGCTAGATCGGCCTTAGAGCGGTTTTCAAACCACTGTCGAAAGTAATTACGCGATTGCGATTGCTACGCTTCGTGATTGGCTTAAAAATCTGGCGCCAGTTTATCAACCAATGAGAAGGAAAACCAAAACCAATCGCGACTTGCGCGCGCGATTTTTCCCGCGCTTTGAGCAAGTTACATGGAATTTGTACGGATTTTGATTGGCTCACTGCGCTGCTTGCACCTGCTGTGATTGGTCGGAGTAATTACTTTGGTCTTGGTTTTACGACACTCAATTGAAAACCGTTCTATTCCAGAGTAACAATACCGCGGTTTAGTTCTAAAAACCACCCATCGGAACGTTTTGATGTCATCAGGATACTAAGGAGATTTTCAGCGTCGTTTCCCGACAATATAGTGTAGAAATATCTTCCTAAATGTACCTCCAAAGAAAAATCTAAAAGTTATTGCGTTTAGTCTCATTCCAGAATAGGGTCAATCAAAAGAAATTGGTTACTGTAGTATATCAAGGTGTATTCCCTTGGGACTATCCTCTAATAAGAATAGATGGAATGTTCGGTTTATCGTTTTCTTTTTGGACTTGTTCCGTTTTCGGAATGAACGGAATAGCTTTCTGCTCATTCTGCTCCCGATAGCAGGATGAGGGGAATAAACAGAATAAGTTTATTCGGAATACATTACTTGCAAAAAATTTCGGACGATTTTAATTTCGGACAAAAATAGTGTCCGAAAATAAAACCGTCCGAAATTTTTAAGCGTCCGAAATTTTAAGCGTCCGAAATTTTTACAGTATAGTATAAAACTTTAAAAGTACTTTCTGGGCGACGGCATCACATATTCAAAGCCAATATACGCCACATTAAGCTTCAATGCCCTTAGTTCCCTTTCTGGAACGAACTCCATAGTTGAGACACTGCTTGAGGCATAAGCTTGATTGAGTTTGTGTTATTTTCTCGTTGGTGTATCCGGCTGTAAAACCATGAAGGTACAGTAAAACTATCATTTTCACAGATTTTATTTCAGTCTAATTCATGTTTTTTAGTCGTAAATTTACTTTAGGCATGTTTCAGCGCAGTGTCCGAAATTGTTGTCCGAAAATTGTCCGAAATGAGGGAAAAAGTGTCCGAAAATTAAACGTCCGAAATAAAACGTCCGAAATTTTAACGTCCGAAATTTTTTGCAAGTAATGTACACAAAATTCGTGTGGGCGGCCGCGCGCCGAAATGTCTGTCTTGGTCGTCTCCAGACTATTCCGAGCGTTAGATCCCAGGGCACGTCCGCGATAGCCGTTCCGTTTTCGGAATACGCGTTCTTTTGGAAAACCTTATTCTAGTAATTCCGTTAATCCTAAACCGTATTAGGAATAGATTTGCACCCTAACGTTTTAAGTGTGATGCCAGTTCGGTCTCGCTGTGTGGGTATGGTCGAACGCGCCTTTGTGCAACAAGCTTGCGTACGTGCGTCGTAACAACCTTGCGTACGTGAGCAAATGTTTTGCTGTATTCTAATAATCGGCAGTATTGGCACATTTGTCAAACCCTTCAGTAAAGTACAGATCTCTGTTTTTTGCAGTATGGACTAATATATTGAGTTTTCCGCTCGGTCAAAATCACCATTAATGTTTTTATTTGTTTTCGAAAGAATTTCAGAGGCCGAGTTTGACGTCAATAGCGGAAGACTACATATTACTTAATAAAAGGGTCTATACTTGCGTTTCTAGGTCACTCTACGTTTATATTGGCCACGTTTATATTATATTGCGTAGTTCCTTTTGTCATTTTTTCCAACTGCGCCTAGGTAAACTGCGTGTGCCCTAATGCGCACCCAAAACGTTTGCGTACCATATGACACAAGACGAATGACTACATGCTCTCATATATACAGTCGACTCCCGATAACTCGAACCCTCGCTAACTCGAACCTCGCGCTAACTCGAACCAAAATCGATTTCCCGTGGATTTCGTTCATAGATTTACTGTAATTTTACCCTCGGTAACTCGAACCTCCCGCTAACTCGAAGTAATTTCCATTTCCCTTCAGGTCATTTTCTATATAATTTCACTCTCGATAACTCGAACCACGATTCTTTTAAGACCAACATTAAGAACATTTCAAGAATAGTCGATAGAGACAGATTAGTTGAGAAACGTCAGGGCCTATTAACCGACTATTTTTCAAAAACTGAGTAATTCCATGAACTCTGTCACAGTATCCTGACGTTGAACGTATTACCTGGTTTTCCCCCGATGTTTTGCATTGTTTTTTTTATTGTTACGTTACGTTCTGCTTGCACAATATATGTGTCAAGAAACATCTGATTACGTATTCCATTACAACCAATTATAATTAGATTTACAGTATTTAAAAATGTACTACGTTGTAAGAATAAAAGTGCACGTGCCCGGGTGCATGTGGTCACGGTTTTCCACTTACTTTAGGGTCATTTGTTCTCAACTCCCGATAACTCGAACCTTTTTCGATTTCCCTTGAAGGTTCGAGTTATCGGGAGTCGACTGTACTGCTCGAAATTTTAGTTTAAGCGGAGCGACACTAAACTGTTACTGAGTAAGAAATGGATCTCTCATATATGGTGTAGGGGCCGAAATTTTTTTCCCTCACTGCCTTGTCGGGGACAGAAGAGTCCATTCCGAATACATGTCGACGTCTTTTTCAAAGCGAGGCCAGGCGTGAAAGTTTTGTGGTGGGAAATAGTTTGACTTTTCACCTGGATATAGATCATTTCCATAAGAAAGGTTTTGCTCTTAGATTCACTTTGAAAAAAAAAAAAAAGAGGCAGAAGTGTCATCCAGACAGGCTGAAACCCTTACTCAAGCCCTCTGCGACAGTACTCCGCACCCCAAAAAAGCTTTTTATCTCTCTTCGGTGCATCCCACCTCCTTGCTCATTGTCTGGTTTAGTTTCCGCAAGAGAACATAAAGGTGGTTAGAGAGTACATCCGCCATAGGTTGCCCTATTTCAGTGGTAATTCGTCTCAGGCTATTTTTAGATCACTTCCCAGTCTCGGAAATACCACGGGAAAAAGGTAATAGCCAATCATATACAAAGATGAAAATACACGCGTGGAGGGGCGCGCCACGCATCTCGCGAAACAAAAAGTCATGATAGTTTTCGTTGATGAGGAAGAACGGCGGGACTCTCAGTGACAAAAGTCTGCTGTAAGTGGCTAGAGAATACGATTTCCCCACCTGATTTTGCTTTAAAGAACTATCGGAAACTATCAAGTGAAAATGTTTCAAGTTCCCCGATGGAGAGGGAAGGGAAGCGGATAAGTCGGAAGACATATCCGAAGTTGCGAATGGTGGCTAAGAATACCTACCCGACCCACCTACCCGAAGCGCGTGGGCAGCCCTTTCCGTGGAAGCTAAAAATAACCTAGGACGAATTAGTATAGGTAATAGCATGACCTGTAGTGGTATTTGGCAATAATACCGCGAGTGGTATTTCAAAATTGTCCAAAATACCACGAGCCGCGAAGCGGCGAGTGGTATTTGGGGAATTTTGAAATATCACGAAATTTCTCGAAATTTATCTCCGAAATTTCTCGGCTTATATTATAACCCCTGAAATAGAGCGTGTATGGTGGATGTACTCTCTAAGCCCCTTTATTTTCTCTTGGTTTCAGCTGTATCTGCGTGAGCAAAGAGAAGCTCCGCGCATGCGCACCAATGCCACGCGAGCTCACTGATAAGTTATAACTATTTGGTAGAAATATTCGCGAAAAATCAAGGATTTGACTTGAATACTACAGCGAAGTTTTACCCCAACACGGGTTTGAAGAAGTCTTTCAGGTTATCGCGAAATAAATTCTCGGGACCTGTTATTGTGTCCCACAATTGCTGCAGAAAAGAAGGTTATAATCGATACTTTACCTCAGAAATGTAAGTTGAGGATTGACCTGTGTGGAAAAGGTCGGTGTCGCAATGGCGACCCAAATTTTTGGCCTGGGACTTGAAAGAGTCCCGCAAGAGGAAATGAAAGTCAAAAAGTGTAATTTCGCTGTGTGAGAAATGTCACTACACAGCTAAGGGAGTGTGCGAATACACAGAAACCGGACGTTGACCAACTGAGGGAAGCTTAGCGACTCCCTAGTCATTGCCCTTGATGAAGTCTCGCTGGCTATTCATGGCCCACCGTCGTCTTAGTACCTCGGAATAATTAAGACAGCGACTGATAGCAGTGTAGCCGGATTCTTTGCGATCCGCTTGCGATCTTTCACTGTCCTGTGCACGCGGGGTCGAGCACGTATTTGGCCCTGTTTACTGTCACCGGAAACGCATTTAATTGACTTCATTTGCTGATGAGCAGTCGCAGTGAAAATTTCCGATGGTTCGTACGAGCAAATTGGCATTGTACGTGTACGCTCAGCTTCCGAAAACAATCACCTGAACTGATTAAACTTGCTTTTGTCAATCAGCGCTTAACGACATAACAAGGGAAGTCTTGGAACCCCTGAAACAATGCCAGGCCAACTTATTGAAGGTCAAGAAGCACCGAAAAGGAAGTTAGAAAAAATTCCCCTCAAAGAGAGCAACGCAGATTCTGATTGTATATTTTCTCTGAGGTATATTTTGTTTTTAATTTGTTTCTGTAGTGATTAATTAATAATTAATAATAAATTGATTGTACTGATGAAAAGACACCCTAAAATTAGATAGCAGCAAGTTACATCTTTACCCTCGCCAAGAACACCGTTACTCCAAAAGTATTTCACGGTATTACTTTTGGCCGTTCGAGGACAAGTGTTTCTTAACTTGAAATAGCTAACACTGCTCACGGACCAATAAATCACAAGCCGAATCTGCATTTAGAGCCTCCGGAATATTACCATTTTCTGTATTAGCACGGTGCGAGTTGACGGCCACGGGAAGACGGGTATTTTTAGAATTTGATGGTCAACCAGGATGTATAAACTGTAAGTTCCGTTCAGACATTTTATGCAAGGATCGAACGCAACTATGGTGGCCGGCAACCGGAATTCGACCGTAAAAACCCTGTGTAGCTCAAGTACTTCCTTTATGACCTGCATATAAAGTGATCAGTTGAGTTTTATTTGGGGATAGATGATTCATAAGCTGGGGGAAAATGGGAAGAATGTTTATGTTCGGTCGACTTTTCCGGCCGTTTATTCGACTTCCGAAAACTTGCACGCATTCCTGCTTACGTCTAACGATGATTAAATAGTTGTGTCAACTGGTGGAGTTGCAGGTGGAGTTTTTAAGGAATGTGCCCAGTGCTATTTTATTCACATTTGTTTGATTGAATGATTCAGTATTTGGGCAAATAAGATCGACAAAGCAATTCCAAGAAAGGCTATTTATTGACCTCAAAGAAACAGCTTGAATATATTAACAGCAGGCAAAAGTCGTTGATATTTTGGAATGATAGCTTTTTCATCTATATTGACTAAATGTCGCGCAAAACCCAATTTTGTAAACTTCCGTTTGAAACTTGATCGGTGGACAACGGTTGAAGCTGTGGCCCAAATGCAATGCAAAAATAATCCGGCAGAATTGAACTCTGTAGCAACCTTCTCTGAGTTCGCTTCGCGTGATAAACCATTTGCACGTTACAGGAAACGCTAACCGATGAATAGAAAGAGGCGAAACGAGTTGTATCATTACTTCCGGGTGAAATGATTTTCGCCCATTTTTAGAGGGATTCGCTTGACTCCAACAGCAGATGTCACAATCAAAGGAAAAAGCCACACTTCCGATTGTCGCCTGGACTTACCGTATTGCTAAGGCCAGTTTAATCTATTTAACTTTATTCACCTTGTAACAGGGATATGTGGGAAACTTTGCTTAAAAACACAGTTTAATGATTAATTTGAGACTTGACGAACGGCAGGCTTACAAACATCAAGTTTGAATCACTCATGTAGTGAGTCAAACTCGGTATAGTCTTCAGTTTAATCAAAATTAGATTTCATGTTATATACGATCACTATTGAGTGCGTGTGGAATTGAACGAAACGGCTGCATATTCAGTCAAGAATTAAAGTATTATCTTCGTTAATAAAACTGTAACAACAAAGCAACAAAGTGTAAATATTAACGTGTCAATAGTTTTCGTATTTCACCACTGATCGGATCATTTTGACAAGAGCTAAAGAGTTAAGATGGCAGTCACCAGCCAATTACAAAGAACATGCTTCGGTAACCTATGCTCGGTCGATCTGAAAATGAAGCATATCTTTTCATTAAAGTAGGAAGTTGAACATTGCGGTGGTTTGCGGAACACGTGCCACCGGCTCCAGTAAACTGACCCGGCTACACAGCTGACCCGGGTACGGAGCTGAACCATCTTGCATCCCAGAATTTCGGCCAAAGCCGTTCCGGCTATCAAGGGTTGGCGTTAAAGGTACGTTTTTCTGCACTGCACATGACCGCATTGGCACTCGACCCTATTAAGTTAATCAAATTTTGCAAATGTAAAGGGTACCCGGCCCCAGCGAGATGCTTCGGTTAAATATCTGTTCGAGAGGGTCAAATCGTCCAAGGTTTTTGGATTCTACGTTGCTAAAAGGCTATAGGTTTCTTAACTGAAACGTCACCTAAAAGATTCGCAACAGGGGCAATAAGGGATACGTTTTCAGAAGGGTAATGTTTTTGCAATTTTCGACACTTTCCGAGAACAAATAATTTGCTGGAAAATCCGTGGAAAGCAACTTTCAGAAAATGTCTTAAAAGGAGATTTTATTCTATAAAATTTTCGGGTACTTCAACTTTCAGCTACGAAGTGCGAACAGGTCAAATTCTTCTAGCTGATGACAACAGTTCTTTAAACGATCTTCATTCGTTACAGGGAAGTTAGAAACGTCCCCCTAAGGCTTTTAGTTGAATTTGTTCGTTGGGTGCCCCTGAAATATATCGTAAACTGAGTCATGTTGTCTGGACATTCCACTAAAAAAGCACAATTTGCCTTGGATGTGATGTTCGCGACGTTTGCGATGAGGTGCATCTACATGCAGCGGCTGTCCGCGGAGAGGACGACAGCCGGAAACTCGTCTTCGTTCCCAACGGGCGATCGATATATCTGGGCGCTGATAACTCAAGGGCTATTGACACGGCCGGCTAATTTACACACCTTGTACAGCATAATGCACGGCACCACAGGAACGTACTGATAAGTAGTTTTCATTTGAATGGTCACAATTTAGGATTTCATCTGTTGACTCAAAAGTTAGATCCCCGGCTTGCAAAAGTTATGAGAGCAGTCACAGAAACAAGGGCGATATCGACCCGTGGTCCAGGTACGGCATTCGGACAATGTGTAGTGGCCGACCTTTCAGTGGGTACACAGCACGCATCGTAGGGATTATGGCGGTGCTTATAAAGTGGAGTTCGCACAATTTAAGCAAATTCAAGCACCGGAGATTTTGCGAAATTAAACTGGAATACTCGAACTTTTTATTCTATCAAAGACATCAGTGGGGGACTGTTTTCGTGCAACTTTTGTTACCTTGGATGTTAGCCTTCATATTGTTGTTAAACGGGACCCACTACTCACCATTCTTGAGCCAATGATATTTCTGAATTTTTCACCTCCACTGAAACAAATAGATCCTTGAAGAGATTCGAACGTGACTTGAAAAAATTATCAATTAACACACAGACCTCCAAGGGCAGTGACACTTGATGAAGCGGAACGGCGGTAGTTGAGGTTTTGGGGGAAACTATAAATACGGTTGTAAACAAGGCCACTACAAAGTTGCGGTGAGTCTAAATCGTATATCTAAACATCTTTCCTGTCTTCCGTGCAAGAGTCACACTTGAGGATTCCTGTGCGTACATTTTAAATTTTCCCTTTTTCCTTTTTCTTGTTAAGTGCCATTGGCATTAATCAGTAAACATGGCAGTGGGCCTTAGTGCCCTATATTATACCGTGCAAAAGGGCTTGGAAAATGTGGCTTTCCACGTTGTTACCGAATTAAATGTCTAGCTGTGAAAATGTTCTCCTCGCAACGCAAACTGACATCAACAGAAATATATATATATAGTTTAAGAGTAACCAATACTCGATCAAAGGTCCCCGAGACGGGTCAGATTTCTTGCGGTTTAGGTCTTGTGAAAACCAAGGCACGTCGTCATGTTTTGTTTGGAAAGGTGTACGTGCCTATTGAAGACTATATATCAGATCATTACTCAAAATTAAAGGACAAAACATGAAATGAATTACAACATCCTGGGCCAGGAAGCACGGTGAGAGAATTTAAACAGTTTTAAATAACTATGAGTAGAGTAGCAAGCAGATAGACTATGTGGCATGTCGATTTTAATAATGATCCATAAAACGCTACGCCGACTGGAACCACTGCGATCGTGCGATCGCGACCATTGGAGTAGTAATGACGGTGCATCTAACAAAGTGGAACGACCTTGAAAATATGTATGACATTTATTGTATAACAATATTGGACAGGTGTCCAAGTATTTCTGACATCACGGTAAAGTTGGTGATATAATTATTCGTCAAAATAGAAGAATAAACAGAACCTTCCGACTTCCAACAAAAATATTTGGAGAGAGAGAACATGCATGCAGCCCTCGTTGTCTCGTATATGGTAGGCCGTCCCAGTACCTAGCTGATGAGCGTGGTTCAAAACGTCAATTAGTGGTGGACGAAAAGAGATCGTCTTCATTAGCCTTGCATTTGACCCATGCAGTTTCAGTAAAATCGAGCTCTCCAAGTTAGCACTCAACACACCCCAGGAAAAAACGGTGACTGCAGACAATCTAATGTGTCACCGTAACTTGTTGCGTCATGTTAAATCAGCGCGTTTAATATCACTGGGTTACGTAACTTGTACATCAGTGTTGTACGTCTTGTACAACAAAGCCGATAATGTTTAGCTGACTCAGTGCGCCATAGGTAGGTTTAAAAAGCAAATCATGGTATCAAGTGTGTCAGCTTTACCCTCAACGGATCGACGGAATATCTGCGACGGGAATACCTAAACCCCAGACGAATCTTACTTGGGGCATCTTGCCCTCTAGATCATGTTAGTGGGCAATTTTTGCTTGCAGAGGTTTAAAACTTAGCATCGAGGGGAAGGAACAAGAGCATAAGAGAAAACGATTAGGCCTTTTGTTTAAGAAAGTGTTCTAACTGATTATCTTATCTTATCTCAGCAACTTCAGTTTTTGCTTAGTACCGATTCCGGATTCCAATTTAACAAAGTAACTGAGTAATCACAAATCAACACAACTTGCGGCCGTCTTGGGAAGATCATCTCGAGTTCATTGAACTTTGGACTGTCCGGCTCTCGTCTCGTACATTAGGAATTTCATCTTAATCGCCACAATTCACCATTCAAAGCAAGAAAACATAGAAAGAAGGCTGCTGATTGTCAGCTAGACAAACGGAAACCGTTCATCAAAAACTGGTCCTCTGTGTCGCCTTTTACGCAGTCGACTTGTACACCGGGTCAACGTTTGTCGTTTCGCAAGTCAGCGTTTCCCGTCTTTGTGATTTTAATAAGTTCACAAAGTTGATTTGTGGTTTTAAGTTCAGCCGGGCCCATGCAGTTGTTCGAAGCACAATTTGCGATAATCACGAACTAATTATTGTCTTGGATTAGTGCTAATCCGGCCACGAAGAATTACCTCTTAAAAGGATTGGTTAAAAATTGACAGCTGGCTTCTTGGCTGAACTTGGCCTGCGAGGCAGGCGTAATCGTGAGAGGGGGGGAGGGTATTGAGGGAAGCGAGAAAAAATGCCCCGCGGCTACGATAAATTTCACCGAAGTTCAATCCCTTCATGAACTTCAGTCGCAAGTTTGCCAACTGCTGAAAAATAATTAAGCCTCTCCCATGTCTTTAGTTAATGCAGTTTCGAAGTCTCGGGTTGACGCTCGAGTCTGCTGTCCGCGGCGGAGCCTTGATTTCGTCGTTTGGAATTCGTATGCCGAAAGAAGTTCTCTAGCCTCCAAAAAAAGAGACAATACTTGTCTGGCCGCAACATACTTGTCTCTTTAAGTAATATATTATTAAAAAACGCAAGTTGTTCCTCGTTGACTACAACAACAACAACTTTGTTGTACCCTCCACAAAAATACAAGTTTATAGACTTTTTGCAGTCCACAAGCCGACAACGCTAGTGTACAAAGTCATCACGCAGCGCAACAAAGTCGTCAAATTTAGCATGATGATAAGCAGTTGTCAATAAAGTATATTAAAATGTATATCAGAATTTTCTGGCACTTTTGAACCGTTGATTTGTAAATAGACGATAGCGCAAATGGTGGTGTGCAACCAATCTCTAGAGACACAGATAACAAAAAGGACATGTGCAAATGCTGGATGACGAACAAAAGGAGCTAACGAGAGATCTATTGTTTTCGTCAACCGACATGGCGGCGATGAGTAACGTGCGCACCACCTATTCCAGATCCGCTAATTAAACTTAATCGTGAGGGTGGGCTTACTAATAGAATATAATGGAACTGTCCCGAAATTATTAATCAAGCTTCTCGGCTGATTTGATGACTAAGCGGAAGCTTTCAACTTAGCCTCCTAAGTTAAGCTTGAGGCCTTTGGGGTAACTGTCAACAGTAGTGTCAATAACTATTGACGCGAGTTCAGGATGTTTTGCCGAACGAAACTGTATAGAAGAACACTTGATTCGACTTTGTGTTTAACTGAATTTTTTTCTCCGTCCCTCAGTACCGTGGTTTATTTTTCAGGAAGCACTTTTCAGGTTAGGGAATAACTTTCGGGACTGCCACATTCCTTTCAGCGTACAATTAATATTCCGAAATATGCAAAGGGGACGAAGATCGAGGGTACTTACCATTTGCACGGAAAACCTGGAAGTTGCCGTTGGAACTTGAATTGGTACGCACCATTCCATTTGGAACTTTTCAGAAATTATGATGCGTCGGCAGAATCAGTGTCTTATTTCTGTTCTTTTTGGGCTTTCAAGTTCATAACAGTAAATTTCGTTCGTTATCCACCTTTTATTGAGACAAGCTGCGTCATTTAATACTTACACCTAAAATTTCCACACGAATGGTTCGTGTAAAATGGTAGGCGCCCTTGTCTCCAACATAGCGGTCCTCGCCAAAGGCGGAGAGAAAGAACGCGGAATACGGCTTATCTCATTCGTTATTGCCTGATTGTTCCATACTTCACAAAACCTGAGTTGTCCGCACGTACAACGTTCCGATCAGACAAAAAAGGTACAGTCATCGTCTGGTATACATCATCATCATCATTATCATTGCACCATCATTGCGACCAACATCGTCACCAACATCTTCACCATTAATATCAACACCATCTGTTCAGCTAACCAATATCTCGACCATTCACCCATCCAACCATGCTGTAACAATAGTTAACTACGCAGTAACAAAGCAAATACCTCCTAAAATATTACTACAATGTTCCCTGCTACACTGAATTATTATTATTTTTTTTTTTGGTCGTAAGTACCAGTATGAGTTTGTTCGATTGCTAGTATCGTGACAAGGAAGATAGGATAGGACAAGGGTCCGCCACTTATACGTTGTCACGCGAGCCATTAGAAGGTTTAACTATTTGCTAGCAAAGGTGGCAGCCTTCTCCTCAGTTATTTGAATGCCCGCAGTGTGCCTCCGTCCTCCAAGTAAATATGTCACAAGGAAACAACGTAACGATCGCCCGCTGCGGCCACACAGCGAAAATTGTAGTTCGCTCACTGCATAATAGAATCCTATTTAACTTCACGTTTTTATCAAATCTGGGTATTAAATTTATTTTTCATTTACGTATAATCCAACATCTACAAATGGTAGGTTGTTTTCGAAAGGGTCCGTTTCCGTCACAATTAACGGATCGTCGCGAGGATGTGTGAATTTTATAAATAGGAAATTAATTTTACATGTTAACGATATTTTACGTACGCAACGCGCTATCGTTTAGTGATTCCCTCAAAAGCAAGTGTTATTTTTAGAAAAGTGAAATGTCAACTAGACGCGACAAAAATACCCAAAATGTACGTAAGAACGAGTTGAATTAGCATATCGAAATGCACGCCTCCAGGTGGGCGTCGTGTGAGTTATGTCACTCTAAAACTCACTGAAAATCAAGTAGAAGGAAATGCGATTTGAGAGGATAAATCCCCCAAGCGATAACAAATTGCACATTTTTTTTCCCTTTTAAGGTCCATCCACAAATATTATACGCTAATGAAAAGCGTCTCTATCAGTTACCAAGATCAGAATAAATTAAGTTTGGCGAAACATGTCACGATTTCATTTTACGCCAAGCCGAACAATTATTGTTATCGCCATTAGGAAAGAGCCCGTTCACACCATGAAAGTCTTTTTTTTTTTTTTTTTTGAATCGCAGGCTTCAAAAATAAACAACAGGAAGCTTGAACCAACTGTTGAATCACAAACCAAAAATGGCATCTTTCTACGAGTGCGCCTTCACGCGAAGTGAAGCAAATCCACAGAAAAACTTAGTTTTCCTCGGACATCCGGCTTTTCTGTTCTCGCGTCGAATGAGGGAAGCCCCATTTCCGGTGATATCTATTTAGCTGGTTGATTGGCAGGTACTGTGACCAATGGCAGCGCCGGAGATGGTGGTGTTTCGATCACGTGGGGTCTGAATTGTGCGTCACACAGCTGCCCGAAATCTCGAGATTTTTTTAGCGGATGAAGGACTTCTCATTTTGAACTGGTTTTGTGTGTGGGGTTACCGAACATGTAGGCATAGAAAGCAAGTCTTCAAAGACGCTTACATCGTCTTGAATTGTCTGAGGAATCACCTGCTTTCTTCCTCAGCGTTTTACTCTCTCGCGCGTGGCGTTGGTTTCTTGATTTGTCGACCATACAATAGTGTTGATGTTCTTTCGTAGACTACTGGCCGTGGTGAAATCTTGTTATATTGGGCCCCGTTGCTCGCTTTCTTTGGATTTCCAGTTTTCTTTTCCGTGCTTTGAATCGAAGTGATACGGCTACTACTCTGGCAAGTACAAATTTTCGCTCTGTGGGGATGTCTTCGGGGTAAGTGATAAAAAAGAATACATTCTGCTGTATTTTTGTTCTGTCCTAACTCGTTCTGTCCATCAATATGGCGCGCAAAGGTAGATAATTTGTGGTAGTTTCAAGGCAATCTGAGGCGAAAACCATGCGATAATTTTGCTATAAAAAAATGTCGTTTTCATGTGCAGTATATGTTTTATAAGGTAGCATAGTTATTTACTGGGTTCCTCTGATAGTACTAAAGACATTTACGTTTCAATTCCGTGTTGAATTCTCTGCCGCCCCCTCATCTCAGCAGCTAAGGGGACATCGGGGTAATGGACTTCCGTGCCTGAAAATGCTTGGGTTTCTTGGATGTATTTCCCGCAGACATGCTTAACATAGAGACGGTGTTGCAGGCAAACCTATGCAGAACGATCAGCTTCGGCGCCGTCTGTTGTTTCAGGGACATCATGTTTCGAATTTTATTGTGGCTTTGTCGACTGTTCCAACGAATGACCGTTCCAAACGTCACGTAGCCGAAAATAATTTCGTGAAAGTTGATCAGTTTACCTGTGCAACTCGTAACTAACATGGTTGATTTTCGTGTTGCTGATTGGGACTTAAAACGATCGGCGAGTTTTATTTGTGGCTTGTGATCGTATTCTCAACGAAATCATTCTTCAGTCTAATATCAACTACGTACGACACAGGGCCGGGAGAACGATTTTGAGCACTTCTGTAATTCCATATCCCACCGAAAATGGAAGATTATCCAAGGTGTTTATGAAATCGCCACCTTAGGAGACGCAGAAAGCAAAGAAATCTGGGCTAGCGATGCGGTATCTTCCTCCTCTAAACCCGGCTCTAATAACGATCGAACCATGACAATGAGACGCATTGGGTTCTCGCGTTTCTGATAAATTTGTTTATGATCAAGTACGTTGCGAGCAATCCCCAAGAAGCTGATGAAATCCTTCTTATTTTACTCGATTGCAGTGTACTTTAGCAAGTTTCGTCATATCAGTTTTGATATGGTTAATATCGGAACGAACTCGAGTAGTCAATTCAATTTTTTTTTAAAGCTAAATTAACATTTCACATTTCATGCTTTTTCAGTGGGCACGTTTTGTCGCGTTTATGTTTAAATGTCTTTGGGAGAAAGTTCAGGCAGATGTTGCCGCTGCCGTCGACTTGGACGCGCAAACTTCCGCCAAATATATCGTGTTTTTACATTTTTACAGTTGATATTATTAAGCTTCACGGAATCCGGCATTTGTCCAATCTGAATTGTTTATCTCCCTTGGGTTTGTTTTAGTTTGTTGCGAACACTGGCAGACAACGTTAAACACTGCCTAGAATTGGGTCACAGTCAATTATTCCAACTTCCCGGTTTTCGGATTAGAAATATTTTTATTATTTAAACATACCGAAACCGCAATTGATCCGTTGCTTGGACTGGGCATCTGCAATAGTAACCCACTGGTGAATAATAACAACAACAACAACAACAACAACAATAATAATAATAATAATAATAATAATAATAATAATTATTTTAATGTTATTAGTATCTTATTATTAATATTATTATTATTATTATTATTATTATTATTATTGAAGTGCTCTTTTACCGAAGTCTGTGACTGTACTTCATATTCGTTGTTCATTTATCTTAGTTTGTAAGTAGTTTTCTCATGCATAGCCAGGAAATCAGCTACAGAGAATTTGACCATTTCAAGAGCTAATCCGTTTTTGGTTACCTTGTTCTTGTACAGCAATTTCGGAAGAATTACGGAAGTTTTAGAAATTTCTTTATTCAGCTGACTGTCGTATTAACACATTCTGAAGCAACACAACAGCCAAGCAATCATGGTGTAGCAACCTTTTTAGGGAAAACAAACTAACATTAATTCATTCAAACTTTTTGCCAACTGGTTTGTTATACAGGAAGTTTCAGCTGTTATAAGTCCCCAGGCATGATCGCCTTTGATTCTGTTTAGAATGGTAATGTTTAAATCGGAATTGACCTTTAACAAGTATGGTTTTTGCATTAATAGTTTAAAACCCTCATCAATATGGCATTGGTCATGTTATCATTTGCAAAGTATTTTGATAAACGAGAGAAGACATCTGCCAAGTATTTCATTCAATTCAACATTCTTCAATTATTTTCGTCTTTAATAGTTGTAATATCTGCTTGAACAACAAGGTCTATTTTTGGCTCTGTGCTGTTGTGTTTCCGCGATAGTAACTAAGCAATACCGAGCTTAAGTCTCTTGACCTGTTGGTTTGCTGTTTATTGCAGAGGAAGTTTCTCCATAAGGGGATTTTTATTCTCATTTGGAATGTTACCCTGATGTGGTCCCCAACTTAGATGCATTTTAGTAGTTTGTTGTTTGCTCTAATTGGGAAGATACTGGAAGTTCAAATTAATGTTGAATTCAAACAAGCTTAGCCTTGTGTCTGCCTCATGTATCTCTCCCTGGCAGCTGTATTTAAGGCATGTGTGTTAAAATTGAATTCAAATGAAGAAATTTCTTTGTTGACCTGGAGTAGCTTTCATAATGAGTAAGTGAGTAATTAATGACAGTTGTTATACGTTTTCAATCATGTACTTGTAGCAAATTATCCAGTATGTGCCACAGTCATATATTACTAATGAATGGAAAATTTTTAAATTCACCAGCTGATTTTATTAATATCATGAGCTGATAAAATTATTGAGATTATTTTCAGAAAATGTCACGAACGTCCAATTATTGTGATCACTGAAGTGAAACTGAAAGTGGAATTTGTATTGTGTTTGGTGACAAGGGAACTTGCCTTGCAATTGTTTCACCAGCAGTGTCAGGGTTTATTTTCGTTTTAATGAGATGTGTACATTTTACGTACACAATTTGAACGTGGTGTTTGACCATCACTGGACTAGAAGTTGTTAATTGTGGCTTGAAAGCTTGAATTTTCCCTTGAAATTGGATTTAGTTTTTGAAATTAAAATAATGTGATAATGTTAGCATCTTAGTCTCTTCAATTAAAGCGTTATATTTTGATATTGAACTAGAGTGCATAAATGTAACTCCAGCAGGGTGTCTTGAAATTTGGAGTAAACAAAGAACTTAAAATTGGTGCAATTTTTCATTAATTTTTAAATTGTTTTGCTAGAGTGATAAATAACTGTCTGATTTCTTTGATAGCAGTGGACATAAGAATTTTCTGCCAAGCATAATTTACTGTAGTGTGCCTTAGTACTTGTAGTGGGTTCTATGGAGATGCCACATATGGTGCATAACTAATATCAGTGCTTAAATAATGACAAGGCATGTCTAAGCCTGACAGCATCCATAAAGTAAATAATTGTTAACTTACTGCCTTGTTTTCATCATTGCTCTTTCCCTGTTTTATAATGTTCACTCTTTCTATTTAGTCATTTTGACTTTGAGGGTAGTTAACGGGCCTTTATGTTGGCAAGCTGCTGCTTGATGTTAAGTAATTTCATGAGAACAAGGTATTTCGAAGAAGAGCTAAATGCAGACTGGAAATAGGATTAATGGAGATCACATTCAGGGTCTTGTGGAATTATTTGTGGAGTCAACAAATGTCTTGGAAGTAAAACCTGTAAGGCTTGTTTGAAAAGTCAGTCTGTGTTTGTCTCAAGGTTCTTAAAGCATGCCCCCCCCCCAAAAAAAAAAAAAAATTAAAAAATTGGAAAAGATCTAACTGTCAAGAAGTTTAAAGGGGAGAAAGGACTTTCTCATACAAAAGCAGGAAAGTTAATTTTTTTGTTGCAGTAAGTTTATTTACTGCAATTGGTCTTCATGCATTATTTCATGAAAAAAAGTAGGAAGCTCTGAAATAAAAGTACATGCAACTGGGTTTTTCTTTTAGCAAGCAATCGCCAATTAATGAGAACTTGGACTGTCTTCCTTTTGGATCTCAA
The DNA here is from genome assembly GCA_014634185.1 of Astreopora myriophthalma. Classification (NCBI taxonomy): domain Eukaryota; kingdom Metazoa; phylum Cnidaria; class Anthozoa; order Scleractinia; family Acroporidae; genus Astreopora; species Astreopora myriophthalma. Next base: position 1,100,844 of record BLFK01000976.1, on the reverse strand, counting down.
CTGCCTGTATCTCATGAAAAGATTGTTGAGTAGCTTGACGCACTGAAGGAACTTTGCTGCATATTGTCTCACATCATCCAGGGGTGCCCCTGTCCCTAAGAAACCTCCCTGAAGTCCACAGAAACATAAGCTGGGTGAAGTATGGTACTGCATTGAAGTGGTTTTAACTTTACCAGCGTTCCAAGCTGCGACCGTTTTGGTTGCCACGACGAGTAGTAGAAGAAAAGTTGGCAACTATATTGTGGCGAAAGTTGTCAGTTTGGCGGTCATTTGCTAAGCCGCAGTATTTTTGTGACCTTTGCAAGCTTGAAGTGAGATAAACAATTGCACAAAATATTAATTATGCTCCTCTTTCTGGGTAATTTGCCACTTTTACCCTGGTTGTCTGCCTTGAAATGTTGCATTCACCAGCAAGGCTGGGCAGCCATTATTTTCTAAGACGAGCGGTAAACCAGTGGCGTCAGCAGTATTATGCCTCATGTAATATTACACAAAGTGTCTTAATTTGGGGAGTCATAGCTCATGCCTGACAACCACTCTTTCCGTTTAGGTCACCAAAAGGCGACATTGAAATAGGTTGAGCTTGGAGCACTGTTTACACTTAACCTCATTAAAGAGGAAGTGCTCCAGTGTTTCAGTACGTCCATGTTGTATTTCAAAAGCCTCAAAATTGTATTCATATGCAGCTGTATGGAAAACTATACAAAAAAATCACCTTTGGTTTCGACAATCACACCAGTGACAGTCATACTTAACATTACTGTCGATGTGATGTACTGTGTAATAAGCTTCATTTCTCCAAATAGATTTCAACTGGTAACAGTTATTGCGGTTTGCATTTTCATTCTCAAAATGCAATACCTAGGACAGTTTTGGGGTTGCTCTTTTCAACAGCTCAGTTGAGTTTTTGTTCTGTTACTGTTTAGTAAGGTTTATTTTGCATAGATATAAATGATAGCATTATTGTACCATGGATCAAACTCCCCTTGCTTTCTTTTAAGTGGGCTTGTACTTAACTTCAGAGTTGCTTTTTGTAGGCATTAACAAGGCCATCTATTTGTGTTCATTTGGTGATTATCACAGTTTAGCCTCAATTGGTCCTTTATTTTTGTGGCTTAGTGGTTTCAAATTAATTTTTAGTCTAGCAATTCATGAGCGGGAGAGAGAAGAGGAACGGCGTCGCAGAGCTAAACTGGCAAGGCAGGGATCGGTAAGTAAATAGAACAAGAATGATTGATCTGAATTATGAAAACTGACTTTTCTTGATGCAACCTTAATGTACAGTACGTGTATTTAAACTCCACTACCTCGAGCTGTGATGTTGTCATTGATCGACTGCTTGTGGATTTAGGGATTGGTCACAGATGGAGATATGGTTGAACTTTACTTGTATGAAATAAACTTGAGTCTGTAGCTCTCGTTTACAAAATTTTCCAGATCTTGTCATTTCAGACGCAAGTGTGGCTGGTGCTGCGCAGTGAATTATGTCTAAGCTCCTTATTGTTCCTGTGGTTGTAATAATGACCTTGTTCATGGGCTTGAATTTATTTTCTGGGCCCAGCAGGATTGTTGAATTTGTGGGTAGTCTGTGCTGTACATGTATATCAAATGGAGGTGATGACAACTACTGCATTTAACGTCTTTAAGGAATGTCTTAGGTAACCCTTTAAGTCCCAAGAGGCTACCACTTTGTCTGGCAATAGACAGTAAAATTCTCTTGTACATGTAGGGCACAAAGGGTTATAGAGCAATCCACAGAAGGTCTCTGCTTGTGTAATCTCTTTCCTGCTTATTTTTCTTCATTTTTTTTTAAGTGTAAATTATCAAATTTGCTCCCTCATTAGTTAAAAAACTAACCTTTTCTCCTGTGCATATTTAGAACTCTGGTGATATCCCTTTGTTTGAAGAACCAAGAAGGGTATGTTTAGTAGTTTTCCTTGGTTAATTAGTTAATTAGGTAATCCTTTGTGTGAGCCGCACAGTTGGCAATATGCCATCATCTTAATTAAAATCGCTGAATTTCTTCTTTCTTACGGAGAGGGTCAAGTAGAAAATAGAACATGGGGGTGTATTTTTCTGGCGGCCTACTTTGTCGGAAAGTTGAAGAGGGTACCTTAGAATTATAGGGGTTTTAGGTCTATTTATTGGCGGTATGCATTGTGGCAGCTTGACTTCTTAGGCTTGCTGTCTTTATCCTATCTTCACTCGAATGGTTTGCTTAGTTAGCTACTCCAAAAGCTGTCAAATCCCCAGCAGCATAAAGTTTGCCGCTGAGAAGCTTAGGATGGTGAGCTTAAGAGTCTTTTCTTCTCAGAAAACAGTGAGTCATTCATACAAGATTTAACTAAATGGCAAGACCAAACGATTTTAAGCCTTTTGTGCGAAGCTTTTTTTTTTAAAATGGGTATTTGTCACTTTTTCCCCAGGACATGTTATATATAGATTTGAAAGTGAATTAAAAAAAAAAAAAACTTTGTGGAATTCGTCAGTGTTACAATTTGTCGTTTTATTGGCAGGTACAACCATCAGCAGAAGATGTTTTGCAGCAGAGGATCCAGGTGAGAGATTACTGTAAGAGATCTAACCTCATACAGTGACAAGGTGTGAGGGTGAAATGTAACTGGTTTGTTTCAACAGTGTCCATGTAAGACAGGGCACAAACGTGCTTCCTTGAATCAATATCTCTGGTGAGAGATGACTGTAAGAGATCTAACCTCATACAATGACAAGGTGTGATGGTGAAATGTAACTGGTTTGTTTCAACAGTGTCCATGTAAGACAGGGCACAAACTTGCTGCCTTGAATCAATATCTCTGGTGAGAGATGACTGTAAGAGATCTAACCTCATACAATGACAAGGTGTGATGGTGAAATGTAACTGGTTTGTTTCAACAGTGTCCATGTAAGACAGGGCACAAACTTGCTGCCTTGAATCAATATCTCTGCTCATTTGTCAGTGAGGTTCAGTAACTTGTGAAATAGCCATCCATGGTGGGCCATTCTAGGTGACAGTCTGACAAGTGAATGATGTTTTTTTTTTCACGAAATTCAGGACAAACTAGCTGGCACTGAGAGGCAAATTAGGTGGCGGAATACTGCCTTCTATTGAAACCCCTGCTTTTTGTTTTATGATTTGTGATTCGTTAGGCATGTCTTGATTTTTTTATTTGTGGACAGGCTACATTGGGTACTTACGAATCCGTGGTGACGGTACTTCAAAACCAAAACCATCTTTACGGCATTCCACGACTTCCGCAGACACCAGTGGAGGGAGACCAGAAGTTCATCTTTGACTCGAAAAACAAAGATTCCAGGAGTATTGGTGATCTGAAGAAAGCTAAAACAGCAGCAATGTTATCCAACTATCATGCAAGGTTGCAGAAAATCAAAGATCAGCAGAATGGTGTGAAAAATGAGAAACTAAATGGAGCCCTGAACAGCTCTGGACAGGATAGAGTGATATCTCCTCTTGTTGGCAAAGTTAAAGAGAGTCTTCCTGCACCCAAAATTTCCACACTGTCAGATCTGAAATCCCCACCTCTTGCTGAGGTGTCTAAAGTGGACAAGAAGAAGGCTGAAGCAAAACCAGCTGCTAATGGTGCATTAAAATCATGCCAATCAGAAGAAAAGGTCAAGGAGACGACAAAGATCAAGATAAAAGAGGAAAAGGATGGAAGGGTAAAGAATATGAGTGATGCTGATAGTCACAGGAGCAGTAAGGAAACAGCTGTCAAGCCAAATGTAAGCAACAAGAGCAAGCCTCCCAAAATCCAACTGCCTGACAGGTAAATGCAAACAGCTAAGTCTTTGTGAAAGAAATATGTGGATATGTTGCAGCTGCAAACTCCTTTAGAGATTCCAACCCTTGTAGCCGAAAAAAGAGGAACTATTGTTCATAGCCTTGTAGCCAGTGCGGCAATTACCGATGGTATAAGCTTCTACTTCTACCTAGGGCAGGTCCAAGGGCATGCTGC
>BLFK01000976.1:1080016-1096865 GCA_014634185.1 Astreopora myriophthalma | reverse complement strand
GCACCCCCCCCCCCCCTTGAATTGAACTGTTTCAAGCATAACTGCACTTAAGTGAGATTTCCTGCATCTTGAAATCACTTCCTGGTTAGTCCAAAAGGTCTTCACTCTTACCAACAGGTCAATATTGGAAATTGAAGTTAACAAGAGTACTAGGCCATTTTGCTAAATAAAGTGCAAGTTTCTCCTAGTTCCATTCCCTTGTGGGGACAAAATGTGATATATTCATTGAATCAATGGACCCATTTTTGGCGGAGTAATGACTTTTTTTGCTTCCACAAGGGAATAGAACTAGGACAGATTAGCATTAGGAAAATGGCCTATTGTCTACTTTTCAGAGTTTTAGAATTACATGTTTGGAGAAGGTAATAAAAGTCAGGTTGACAGGAGGCAAGATGCATTCCCTAATCATATAGGGGCTAAAAGGGAGTCTTGAAATGGTTTCAAGCATGGACTGAAAATGCTCTAGTTTAAGAGGATAATGAATGCCCAGGCAGGAAAAAAATGGACACCTGTGTCTGTTGAAAGAGAACAAACAGCAGCTTGAAGAAAGTTCTCTTTAATAGCTGTCACTACACAAGCCTGGTTACATTTGGCTGTTTTTTATTTTATTTTTTTAATCCATAGATCTTGATTAATTGGGGATTTAGTTCTCTTTACTTTCATGCAATTAAAGTTTGGCTTTAGTGGATTGTGAAATGCATACAATGAAATTTGACTTCACTTGAGTGGTGCCACATGACCTCTCTTTACATAATTGGATTTGTTGTTAAATTTCATTTTTGGGGGATTTAATTTGCATTCTAGCAAGGATTACCTGTTGATCTTATAAAAATGATTGCCATTTTCATAATGGTCTATAAACTAAATTACACTAAGATTGACTTCTGGTATTTGCCTTGACAGAAACATAACCACAGCATCGGCAGAGGTGAGAGATTATGCAACAATTTTATTTGATGCTCTCTCTTTTCTATGATTATATGGCAGTCCAATAAGGATGGCAATTTCCCTTGAAGATACCTTCACTACAGTTGTCTTGAGTAAAACTTAGTTTACAAGAAACTTGTGTGCTTTTTTATCTTTCTTATGTTCTCTGTGTATTTGTTGTCTACCAACACTGTCTTGGTGCTAAATACGATTAAACCATCAAAAAATGGACTCTGATGCGCTGAAAAAAAGTTTGCATGAAAATCTCTCCACACTGGAATTTTTTTTTTCTCATTTCTGGCTTGAGTTGGGTCATGAATTACTTGTAACAAAAATGAAAAAAATGGGTTGGGGAGGGGGGGGGGGTCACTGCCTTTGTTTTAGCGAAATGGGAGAGGTAGCCTCATCAAATTACCGATATTGAGAATTTGGGGGGAATGAGGCAAATGCATGCACAAGGCGTGCTCACAGACTAAAACAAAAGGCCTTGCTTTCAGGACATTACTTGTATGCAGATGAAAAATTATTATAGATGATCAAGTCAACAGTGTGCAGGGCTAATACCACTAAAGTCGGTAGACTTGTTTTTTTTGGAACAGTTCATTTTGCCCCCAGACATCTTTGATATGTCATGTGGCTCTGCCTGTAAAACCCAAAAAGGTCAAAGTGTGTACTCACATTCCTGATGGCATAAATTCAGTGGTATACTATGTGAACAGTAAAGAAGGGACTTCTGTTTTCAGGAAATGGTTACAACTATGACAGTTTAATCCGGAAGCATTTTAGACACTATCGTACTTTGTTGAAAATACTTCACTGAAATTTTCCCATATATATTGATTTGTTGCAAACAATAGTTTGCCTTCTGCTTTTCACAGAGTCTGCCATCAAATTCACAGAGTCAGGAATGTGAGCATGGGCATTCACCTTTTTGGGTTTAAATAGTAAAGCCATGTGACCTACATTATTACTGTCTGAGGACAAAATCAACTGTTATGCATGTCTCTGAAAAAAACAGTCTACCAGTTTCAGTGGTATAATGTGCTGTGTCTGTTCATTCACCTTTTTATGGAAATCTTCTGGAGGGTCACAAATAATTATTGTTTATTACAGTGTCCAAGTACGTTGTAGGGTATCTGCTGTTGAGACATCACAATATTCTCTACATCATTTGTGATTCTATGCCATTTCTCTCACATACCAGTCCAATGTCTCATACCTGCTTTCAAATCTGGACTACATCAACAAATAAAAACCTATAACATGTAAAATTCAGAAAATGTTTTTAAAACATGGCATACAAAATTCTAATCTTAAGACATTGGCATAGAACTTTTATGCTGCGTCAAATTTCATGCTACACCAAATTTTAACTCGTTTTCTTGTCTAGTCACCAGTCCGCAACGTACGATACTTGTTGGCATCATGAAATTTGACGCAGCATAAAATTTGATGCAGCATGAAATTTGACGCAGCATAAAATTTGATGTAGCATTAAATTTGACGCAGCGTAAAATTTGGTGCAGCATTAAATTTGACGCAGCATGACAAATTTGTTATGCGATTCAATTGATTTTGCCACAAAATTTGAAGAGAAAAGGAAATCAGAAACCTGCTCAGTACAATTCAAACAACAAATTAAGACTTGAATTTTGGCGGGAATAACCCTTCATATAGAACAGCAAATTTTAGAACGATTAAGATGTGGTGTTGGTTGCCTCGAAATAAATTTCCTTCAGCTTTAACTAAAGCAGGTGTTTTTTTTGTTTGTGAATCTTAATGTGTTGTTTTGGCAATGAGGGTAGCAGAACTAATCTGTTTTGAACAGTTTCACTTACACAGTTAGTATTTTGTTTACTAGCCTTATTTTCAGATCTGACACTCAGTTTTACTCAAGAATTGTCCTATTGTTGAATTTTTTAGTGTGGCGATCAAGATTAGCATAACAAACAGGGACACATTCTAGGTTGATTTGAAAATGTGCTTTTCAAAAACAGCTGACAAGAACGGACTTGGCTTTAATTATACAAAGTGCTCAAATTACTTTTGTGAAGTCTAACTGCATGCTAAATGGTGAAAGAAAATCTAGGATCTTGATCGGTTCCCTGAATTTGTATTGGTGATCTATATTACTAGCTTAATTTTTTCCCACAAAAATAATTATTGAACTTCAGTACGTCAGTGGCAAAAGAACTTGAAATAGAACAAGGCCAAGTTGTCATAAGTTCATCTCTAATAGCCCTTTTAATCATTTTTGGTTTGATTTTGCCTGTCATTTTTATGTTTGACAGACCCTCATGACAAAAATAATATCATTGGCTGTGCTCTGTGTAGTATGTTAGTCTTCCTTTTTTTAATTTAAAAAAAGGCAGTAACAGTATTTTTGTTGGAATATTTTATAAGGCAATCTTTTCCCTCTTCCGTTGAACTATAACTTTGGGTTATTAATTTTGAACGGTAATTTTTCATCTAAGAGTCAGACAATGTATTGGTTGAGTTATGAGAATTTAGAGGTGTGAGTGATATATTTTAAAGATAAAGTTAGATCATCGAGAAGCACATCTGGAAAAAAAAAAGCACCATGCATAGCCACTTCAACAACATTTTTGTTTTGATCTTAAGCATTGTTTCAACATTATTTAGAAAGCAAAACCTTGTGCATATAGGCTACTGAGATCTTTCAAGCCAAAACTGGAAATTGTTGTCTTAATTATATGTCTTTCCCTCAGGATATGTTAGACTTTTTTTAGTGGCATCAAGATAATTTTAGTGGCACCTGAATCTAAACCAATAATGAATAAGTCATTTTATACCAAGAGACAGCTGAAACCGCAACTCATCAAGTTCACAGATCTACAAAGTACTGTCTTCATGTTGTGCTGCAGATAGACCTTCTCTTGGTTACACTTTATTCTAGGTTGTTTCTTTTCTTTTCTTTTACTGTCGAGGACTTTGTTACAATGGAGTTCCTTATTTTTTACAAGCCATGAACGTTTACTATGGAGGGAAAATTGAGCATTGAAAACACAAACACCAGCTCTTTCTAGTCATAAAGATAAACGAGACAGCCATCCAACTTTTAAAATTTGTTTTGGTCCCAGTCACTGTTTAAATTATGTCAAATCTACATCCTCCGCTTCATTGACACTAATTTTTTCTGGCTGATTTTCATGAGCTAGTGTTTGTGAATGCAGTTTTTATTTTCCTGAGGTTTTAGTAAGTGATGATGTATTCCTTTAAGGTTGAGATTTTTTTTTGATGAACACATTGTTTCCTTTTTTCCTTGTTTACCAGGATAAATGCTCAGTGAATGAACCAACAAAGGTGGAAAAGATTATTGCGGTGAATACTTTGCGTTGTCCTCTTTGGACTGCTTGTAGAATCAAAATGAAGTTTTAGCTTTATAGAGAAAAAAACTTATTTTGTTTAAGTACTGAATATAAACTACAGTAGTTATACCCTCTTGTATATTACCAACAGAGTGATCATGATTAAAGTTAGAACTGTTTTAATTTCCTTTCTTCCCCCGTTCGTGACTTTATAACCTGAAAGTCAAATTTTTTTTCACTGAAAAAAATTTTTTTTTTTTTGGTTAAAATAACACATAGTTTCCTTTTCAAGTTACCCGAGTTATTTAACTTCAAATCTGCTCTCTTAGTTATTGACTTGTGACTATCTAGGACTTCTGTTTACTGTTGTCCAGCAGAAATGAACTTCTAAGAAGGGAAGTAGAAAGAAATACCATTGGTGAAAGTGATGTTCTGTTTTTTTTTTTTTAATTTTCTGTTAGCTTTCATTTGAATGGCAGAAGTTAGTATTTTCACCCATTAACAACTGCATTGCTTAGTGGAGGTTGGGTGCCTGGGATATCCAAGGGCTTACACTTTTGGCAACCAGTCCCTAGATTGAATAATGCCCCCATGACTGGCACAACCCAGCCATGAGCCCCCATGCGGGAAATTTTAAATAAGCAGACACCCATCGCTCTGAAATATCAGTGGAAAAGAAAAACCAAAGGTGTGTTTGGTGTGTTTCATTTGCTAATATTGAAATTAATGTTTGGCAAACTTGTTTCACCACAGGAGATGCAACAAGTTGCTCCACCTCTTACAGGAATCCACACCCCAAACAAGGGAGGAAGCTCTGTCTTTGCCTTTGGACATCGAAATGTTACTCCAGAAAATACTGCACTTCAAACCTTGCCATCAAAGAGAAAACCCAGTGGTATGATCATAGTTATTACAAAACAACATTCAGAGCCAAGTTCTTTAATTAGTTATTGGGCATCGATGGGCTTCAGAGTTATGTCCAACTGTTCCCAGGTGTATAAGTGGGTTCTGTCATCGCATTACTCTCAGTTGCTTTATGTTATGTAAGCTTGATTGAAGGGGCAGCTAGTGGCTTTTATGCAAATTAACCCCTTGAGTGCCAACCCCAGAGAAGCCCAGCAACCTGTGGCCATATTGGATTTTTTTGTCAATGGACTTCTCATTCCTTTCCAGACTCTTTTAAACAACCGCAGATAAAATTGCCGAACAACCAGGGAAAAGAAAGCTGCACTTCGTAGAGGACATATATATACGTCCTTAGCATTCAAAGGGTGAACCATACACAACACTGGAGTATTGGTTTAATTAAAATGATGTGATGTGAACTTAAATTCTTTCTTGAGCAGAAAGCACTGAGGTTAAAAAAGATAATGGGAATGAAGTGGGGCTGTTGAAGGATGACTTGATGTTGACCGATGAGAGTGATGATGAAAATGTAAGTAGCTTTACACATTTACATGTTTTCCACCACCACTGTTCATGGAGATTATCAACTAGTGTAATCTTTGCCAGACACTGATGACATAATAGTCCATTCTTGAATTCACCAAGACCGCTGGATGATAACAGCACCTTTGTGCAGGGTTAGTGTCATACTGAAGAAAAATATTCCCAGATACCAGCAAGAAAGTGTTGAATCATAAAAGAAAACAGCACATAGTGTGAGAATTCTTGCCGGTATGCTTCGGGTTGCGGTTAACCCTGTACTGATGCATCTTTTTAAAAGACTTTTTTTTTTTAAACAATGGCACTGCATGATGAGTGAGTATTGCATGATATTAAGTACCACATTATTGTATTGCTCTAAATTGAAGTGCCATTTAACTTTAACACATACTGTATACAAGATGACTAGAAACTACGACTGTAAGTTTTAATCATTTTCACTGAAGTCTTCTTGTTCGCGTCATGTTTAGGATCACCAGGTTGCTTCACCATCCAAGACTGCAAAGTAAGTACTACTAACATTACGAGCCCCAGTATGTTAGAACATATCATTTCACAAAATTGATTTTACTTCATGGATTGACCTCATGACCTGCATCAGCTTTAGATCAAGAGAAAATGCTTGATTATTTGAACAGAAATGTCCGTCATCGCTCACATTCAACGTCCTCAAGTGGAAGCAGCAGTGATGACAGTGATTCTGATAGCAGCGACAGCGACAGTGATTCAAGTGCATCTGATTCGAATAATAACACGAAAGACAAATCATTGAAGTCTCCTCTGCAGAGTCCTTCTTCACCTTCAAAGGTAAGATCTCCATGAAAGGCAGCCTTAACTCAAGCAGACATGCCAAGAGCTCTGGACCAAACTGTCTAGTTATCAACCCTGTTAGGATTTAAATAATAATGACAGCTGCCTTTGTTTCAGCATCCAAGTCAAAGGAATTGGGGTTTAAACCACTTTGTGGAAGCACTAAATCAGTCATCTACTCCACCAGCCACTAAGACAAAACCCAGCCCATCAGCGGCTAATACTGTAGGAGAAGATGGTATCCGTGGCAATCAAGTTGCTCCTGCCGCTACTGCAAACCAAAGCTCCCTTAACTCTCACGTCAGCAATCAAATTGTTGCTGACAATAAGAAAGCGAAAAGCCCCACAGCTACAATTGATAACCTTGTGCCATTTGCAAATGATCTTCTTAGTAATAGCCCTGTGATGGATCAAGGGCTTGATATTGAGTCTCTGGCAGGGAAGCTGGACCTGCTGCAGGAAGCTGATTTGAAAACTGTCAACCATCAGCTTGGGCAAAATGGATTGAGTCTTAAAAATCAACATTCCAAGGAGGATAAAAAATGTAGTGCTAAATCAACTTCTTCGGAACCCAAGTCGAAAGCTAGGCTCGAGAAAAGTCAGCTGAAAAAGTCACCTTCTCCCAAGAAAGCCATTAAGAGTAACAAGAAGGAAGCTAAAACGCCAAAAAATTCTGGAAGTGCAAAAGTTAAAAGTGCTACAGGTGATATATCCACTAGCAAGGCCAGTAAATCATCAAAGCCAGGTAGTGGAGTTGTGGGGGTGAAATCAACAAAAAAGAAGGTGGAAAAACAAAGTTTAGGTGTTGCCTTAACAGAAAATGAGCAGGTGAAACCAGTTAGGGAGATGGATGATGAAGATGTGATTGTTGACATTGTTGGTGAGACCAGTCCAGCTAAGTTGGAAAGCAAACCACCATCAGCTACAAAAGTGAAGGAAAAGGAGAAAGTAAAAAGCACAAAAATTAAACCTGTAATACCAAATGGCCTGAATAAGGGTGTAAATGGTGAGAAGATCGTGTCAAGCTTGATCTCTCCAAATGTGACCAAGGATATACTTGGGAAGAATGTTGAAATAACCTACGATGAAATTAACAAACCAGAGTCTCTTATTGTAAAAATTGATTTATCATTGCTAAAAAGGATACCTAAACTTCCTGGAAACGAAGCAAGAAAGCGAGAGCATGTTGTTTCAACTCCAGTCGTGGAAACCAATGGACTGAAAGATGCCATCAACTCCCCAGAAATGAAGATTCCCAAGAGAAAATCGTCTGATGTGAAGTCAACGGAGCATGAGCTGCCAAAGAAAGTGAAAAGCGAAAATGATGTTGACTCTTGCCAGTAAGTAGATTAAAAGGAAATCAATTGTAATCCAGTAAACTCCATTACAGCACTGTTTTAAAGTGGAGTTAATAAAAGCATTGAGCCATGTGTTGCAAAGTTAAACAGTGGCAGGAAGAAACCCTTGATAGCTTTCATTTCAGCTTCTTTATCAAGCTAAAGGAACCAAGTGCAGCAAACTAAATAGGTAAATTTTGGCTTGTTCCGTGGCATAATCTTAGCAATGGGACTCTCATCCCAATTTTCTGTAGGGAAGACTGAACAGCAGGAAATACTGGGAGTTAACTGCGTTTAGCTTGCAGACTATCGTAGGTGAGGGTGTAGTCTTGATAGTCAAAACCTAAACTGGGGTTATAAGCAGCAGATGAAGGTCTCTGTGGTCTACATCATGATATTGTATTAATCAGTGACCTTTTTACTGTAGAACTAAGCCACATGAAAGACCGTCCAGTAGCAGTAGCACAAGCAGTCGTCAGAACAAAGAAAGCAACCGTAAACGCAGTCCGAGCCTGGAGAAAGATTCGTTCGTGTCTAAGCGGCAGAGACATGATAGTGAGAACAGAAAAAGTCATGAGAGTGCTTCTGAAGGTGCTTTGAGTGGCAGCCTTGTTGAAAATGGCATGGATGCTATGGTTAATGGTTTGAAACCCCATCAGTGCTCATGCAGTGAAAAGAGTGAAAATGACAAGAGAGAAGCAGAGAAGAGAGAAAGGGACATCACACGATTTTATGAGTCGGAGCCTAGAGTGTAAGCAGTAAACTGTTTACGAAGTAAATTTCATCTTTGTGCAGGAAACAGGGCTGACATAAGTCAAAATATTGTCAAATCGTTGTTGGGTAGTATGGCATAGCAAAACCACCACTGGGGTTGAGTAGATAAGGATTTTCTTTCTGTAGGAATGTGAAGTCACTGTGGGGATATGTGTAGGATTCCTAAGAAAGCTGTAATTTCCTTACTTTTCTTGTAATGCCTCCGATTAAGTGTACCATGACGTTTTGCATATGTTGTCACAAAATATGGTGATTGGATGTAGAAATGAATTGGATCAAAGATTTTCCTGCAGTTGTTTCTCCATGAAGGCCAACTTCTGACACTTGAAAATCATGTAAACCTGGCCTTGAACTGTGGGATGTTCTTGGTTCTTGTGGTTGTGCCATATCCATGATTAAATTAGTCGGAGAAGCAATAGATCATTTCCTTTTTCAAGTGTAAGTTAAAAGTGCTAATTAGTTTTGATGGTCTTTCTTTGTTTACAGACCCTATGGACCAGATCACTATCTCGCGGAAGCAAAGAAGCTGAAACATAAGGCAGACTCCTCGGTAAGCAATTGGGAAGTTATGTTCATCCTGTGGCCGACGTAGGCTGTAGTAAAAAAAGTATATCCTGTTACTAGCTTCTACTTGTGAAGTATGTCACTTTGGTTTCAGTTTTTCGTATTTTCGAGCTTTGTATTATTTTACTTGCAGGCTGATAAGGAGGAGAAAGCTTTCTTCTACATTGAGGCAGTGTTGTACTTTGCAAGGTGTGGAAAAGCCATTGAGGTAACTTCATCTTCATGCTTCTTGTATTTAAGCCACTTGACAAAGCGTCCAAGAATTGATAGTCTAACACTGTCTTACATTTCTTTTCTCACTCAGCAAAATGATGAAGAAAATCGCTCTGCATGTCAAATGTACTCCGAGACTTTGGACCTCCTTAGGTGAGTGGTGTTCATTCATAAGATGATTCCACATCATTCTCATCGTTAAGCTGACGAAAGTAGGCACTTTCCGGATTAACATCAGCCTCTTTTCCAAAGCCTGTGAAAGTGCAAAAGTGAAAACTGAGTTTTGTAATGATTATGACAGTATTGTTGATCCTTAAGTTGTACATATCATTATTTCTTTGTAAATTAGTAGGTAGGTAGCTAGTAGCTAGTCCATGAAGTAATACTTTTTACAATAAATTGTTGTTTCAGCTCTGTATTCATTTGATAAATTTTGTCTTCCTTCAGGTCACCTACTCAATTAGTTCCATGAACTATTTATGTGTCCCAAACTTTCGCATAACTCGTTGTATTTTAGCTATCTGTGTTCCTCTTGTTCTATATTATTGTCGTAATATTAATTCTCTGTATATAATTTTGTGTGAGTTTAAATAAAAATTGACTCGACTTGACTTGACATAAGAAAGACCTCGCACTTAGACTTGCGTTGAAAGAGAGGCTGAAGTGAACTCAGAAATGGTCCAATGGCGACTTACCTGGAAGTGCTTGGTAGGCTGACCTTTAGGGCATATGCAGGAATTAGTCGAGACGAGAACTTGAACTTAGGCCCTCCAGATCAGAAGTATGGTGCCCCAGATAGTCAACCATGCTTTCTCCTCCTGCTACTCTTGATTTTCAGACAAACATGCATCTATAGGAGAATAATGCCCTGAGTGTATGAGCACTTTCACGGCCATACTCTCCCTAGCTTAAATAAGAACACACAATACTGCAAGATTTCTATCAATTACAGTATTGGTACAATGTATGTCAGTGGTCATTTTGCAAAACAAAATAGATAACCACAGAACATTCATTTACCATTAGGGCCTTCCTCTCAGGTTAGAGGATTGTGTTACATTGCAGGTAGTTCAGCTTTAAGCCTTAACAATGTTTTTTTTTTTGTATTTCCAGGTACACAATGCGCAACTTTGTGAACAAATATACTCATAGATCAGTCAATGTTCCTGACAAAAGACTCTCTGCTTTATGGTAAGGGACCAGAATGTTTTTGTTATTTTACCCTAAATTATGGCTTGCGTAAAACCTCTGTGGAAAATCAACAGAATGAAGCAAACCTACATGTGATGTTATCTGTGAATGTACAGTATCTTCTATAGGCCTTCCCATGAGACAGTTATCAGGTTATCTCAAATTAATCATTTTATTTCAACTTGTCTCTTTTTCAGCATGAGAATTCAGTCCATATTGTATATGAGGCTTTATAAACTAAGGAAAGACCATGTAATGCGCAATGTTAAGGTAAGATGGGATACGTACAACCCAGTGGAGTGTTCAGTAAGGCAGTTTTCACTGCAGTGCTGAAATTAGTTACGCAGTTGCTGTGGTTTTGGTTTGGTCTGCGATTGGAGAAAGACTTTCACTAACTTTTCAAGCAAGTGGATGCAAAACTAAAACCAATTGAAGGGCTCCAGGCAAAAACCTCTTAACTGACTTTTGTGTGATTTTTAGGTCAATTTTGCTATTGACCTGTGGCCCTTGAGGGCGAAGGGTCTAATTGTTTTAGTACCACCCAACTAGTCGGACAGAAAAGGCAATAATAAAGTTAGCCAATGCAAGTTGAAGAAATATTTATTTGGGAATAAAACGAATAAAAATTGTCACGCATTTTGCTACTCGAGGACTATTACTAATAGTCCTCTGGTAGCATAGCCAATGAAAATGCAGGATTTGCATTAGTCCACTAGATGGGTGATACTAAAACCCTTAAGATGCCAACGTTCTAGATTATAACAGCTGTTTGCAAAATTAACGTCATCTTGGTGTTTGGCTACATTCTTGTGGCTTTATAAAGTGACTAAAAAATATCGTATTTCTTATACCGACAGATGGTTACGGAGCATTTTAAGGTAGGTTATGCCAATATTTTTTGAGTTGGTCTGGCTTTGCAACATGACATTCCCAGTGTACTACCTCAACATAAGCAAAGCAGTGACATCAGCGCAAGCTGCCAGTCCTTTTTTTTCCCCTCTCTTATCTTGCAAATGGTCACGATTAGCTGCAAGCGGCAATGATACTGAAGCATATTTTTGTAACTGTCACGCCATTATAGACACAAAATTATTATGGAGATATTTCCTACGTTGCACGGGTAGACTGTTGCATGCTTATTGTTGTTGTTGTTGTTGTTGTTGTTGTTGTTGTTGTTACTATTAGATCAAGAAATTGAAGGAGAGTTGTCCTTATTAACTTTTGTTTGGTCTTACAGGGTCCCCCAAAGAGCACTCAAGCGCCATCTCCTTACACGTCAAATGCAAAGTAAGTCTTATGTTACATGAAGGTAGAGGGGAAATTGATGCCTGATGTATTTCAATAGTACATTATCCCCAGAAGGATCATGACCCAGCCGGTTAATGTAACGGAGTACATGCAGTTTTTGTTTTGTTTTGTTTTTGTGTGTTTGTCTGTCTTTCATTTTTATATTTGTGCCTCCTTGAATCGATTATTCTTTTTATTTAGAACATAGTCCTCTATTCTGCTTCATAGCTACATTAGCTTTTTAGCTATTTTCTAGAGGGGCATTTACCTCACTTAAGTTCTATTTCCTATTCTATGGTTCTTGTATTTTGGTACAAATAAACTATTTTTGTTGTTAAAAAAGAAAAGAAAAAATTAACCCATGGCTAATTTTCTTCCTAGGATTACTGGAACCCCCTCTCCCCTCTCCCCCACCCCTTCCCCCTCGGGGAGTGTTGGCAGTGTGGGTAGCAATGGAAGCAATGAAACCATTACCACACCCTCAAGAAACGGCAAACCCACGTCTGCCACCAACGCAATGACATCACCTGTCAACGTGTGCATTCCTCAGAAGATCCATTCCATGACACAGCAGCATGTGCTACAAGTCAACAATTTGGTGTATAGTCAAGATACCTGGGATCAGGCTCAGCCTGTTGTTCTCGAATTCAAAGGTAAAATGGCCCATGGCATGTGTTAAATAGGCCATTTTTGAGTTCACTTCAACCTTTCTTTCAAAGCAAGTCTAAGAGTGAAGTCTTTCCTATGTAAACCAGTTTTTATTCATGCGCATACCATGACAAAACTATCGCACCTGGACTAACTTTGAAGAAGAGGCTGTCTTGACCTCGGAAGTGGCCTATCGGACGATTTCTTTTGTTGACCTTGTGAAATGAGCTCTGGCCTTAATTAACCAAGTTGTGCACAGGAATCGACAAATCTATGCAAAGAGTCTTTGAATTCTTCGGTGGCATAATGATCATCGTGTGCTCTTGATCTCCATTGCAAGCAAATGAATACATGTAGGTCATTTCCACATCCACATCAGCCTTTTTATCAAAGCAAGTCCAGGTGCTGAAGTTTTGAGTTTTTACATTTGAATAAAAACTGAAAGACTTCTCACTTAGGGTGATTTCCATTTGACAGAACTGACCGGCCAGACCAGGCATTTGGAAGGGCTAACTCTACAATGCCTTCAAAATAACATACTTCGAATATGTTATGTACTCCTCTAAAAGATTGTAAGGGATCTTATGCAACTGTTTGTTCAACTGTGTTGCATTTTCTTTGCAGACTGACTGGTCTGGCCAGCCAGTTCTGACAAAAGGAAAGCGCCCTTAGACTCGCCTTGAAAGAGAAGCTAAAGCAGGAGCCTATACATGGGAGCGTCCATGTGTCATACATGTAGTCTGGACCACCAGCACAGGAGTAGACCAGATTATTTTTAGATTTTGGAATTCCACGAAAAGTGATTGCCGTGGTTGCAAGCAGTCTCCTTTGTGCGAAAAATACATGGCATAAATAATGAGCTGTCAATCACTGTCTTGCTAAGCCATTCGATTGGATGAATGTCCCTGCCAATGCTTTTTAGTGTGCGAAATGTTGTTCCAAATATAGCTCATCTACTCCTGTGTTGGCGTACGAACCCAGTGGGGTAGATGGATGCCCCAACTTACGGGCTCTTGGCTAAAGAGATTACGAAGTGGCCTACTTGGAAAGGGCAAAAGCAGCAAGTGGTGTCACGTTCTACTTTGCTTGCTATTTCCAGACTTCAAGAGTCTATGCCAGGCCATGTGAGGCCTCAAAATATACAACTGTTTTGTAGTCTAGTGAATAGACTGTATTGGTCGATAGAATTTGCATGTGACGGTCACTGCAATAACTCTGGTGACCTGTTAAGCTGACTATCCAGTCTTGATGTTAGGAGAAATTTGTTGTTCATCACACAAGTTTCTCAATGTACTGTTATGTTTCACCGACAGATTTCTTTATGGGTTTGGATCGAGCATGTGGACCACTCACACTTCACAGGTAATTCAGAAAATGATTTATGGATTTTGTTTTCTTTGATTCTGGAGGGTACAATTTCACAATCAGAAGTGTAAAATAATTGTTCATAGAGAATGTACAAACCAGTGTTATATTCATTCCTTGCTGGCAGTGTTTCTTGGGGACGGCTATTCATAGAGTTATTTTTATGGAGTTACTTTCATAGAGTTAGAGTTAAGCCTACAAAGTCCTGGATTCATGATTTTGGAAGGGTTAGCTTAAAGTTTAGTGATTAGGTCTAAACCATGATTTAAGAGTCAAGTTGGTTCACTTAATTTTGGCTTTCCAGAATGTTGAATTCAGGATTTTGGCATAACTCTACTGAGTCATAACTCTACTGAAATAACTCTATTGCTAGTCGACCTCGTGTTTCTTCGTCACAAGTGAGTTGATTGTTTGGAGGCAGCGGCGCGGCCCAGTGGTTAAGGCGCGGGATTTGCATGCGGATGTTCTGGGTCCAAATCCCGCTCTGAGCACCAAATGGATTTGTCTTCGGTGTCATCGCGAATTCAACTCCATCACGCCTTTATATTTGTTTTCCAGCTACATTAATATCACATAAATAAAGAGGAAACCCACATACCATACGCCTCCACTGTTCCTTTTGTGGGATTCTTTACCGCACTTTTATAAAATTAGTAACCATTCAATCAAATATTGGTAAACTTCTGTTGTAGTTTTTACCTTTGGTGAATGAAGTAACTAATTGAAATGTTGTTTGACAGTTCAATCCTTCACATGATTGAGTACATCGAGGAAGGAGTGAAGCACCTTCGAGATGCTTTGAAAGCCAAAAGCTCTTGATATCAAGAGGATTGACAGCAAGTGAGAATGTTGATTCATTGTAAATTATCCTCAATCCAGACTGGAACTGAATTATGGAGGTCCGTTCACACAATTACCATCCTCATGAAGACACACAGCAAATGTTTTGATTGAAATACTGCAGTTGTCAATTCATTATCAAATGAGAAACATCTAGAAGACACACACGTGGGTAATATAAGGAAAATATGTTGCAGTTACACCAAGAATTGGGCATTGTTATTCTCGTAACTATTATTGCACTTAAATATGAAATGATATTATTTGACCTAGGTCGTTTCTCAGAATCGAGAGATAAAGTACAAAATTAATGTATTAATACCCTATTTCACGTAATTTGGTATATTTTGTAGAATATGAACAATATTTTTTCATATGGAAGAAATAAACAGAGAAACAATACGTTTATCTCGGTGATCTAACCAGCTTAAGGCAAATTATGTGCCATCAAAAGATTGCTTGTAGAATTAGCATGCAGGCATATTTATGCTGGAGGTCCGCTTAAACTATGCTCCTATTTGTCAGAATTCAGCATTAATGTTAACTTATTTGGGCAAAGTGCCATCTTAAAATCCACCTTTCATTTGGCTTCGATGCCTTATTCTCAATACAAGAAAATTTGTAGGGCTTCAGTTTCCTTGAAAATTGAAATTTTTTATAAAGCAAATTGAGTAACATCGTTTGCAGCTTTCTTCCACAGTTTTGAAAGTCATCTGCTAAACGAGCCTAAAGCGTTCCTATTAAATGTTTATGCATTGAACCTGGCATTGTTCGAGAGAAGAATAAAGGGGAACGTTAAGATGCTACTTCTATTCTTGTGTAGAGGACATTTAGTTTTACCCTTTCTTCTTATTGAGTCTTGGTGCATGCCTTATTTGGAAGTTCTAGTGCAAGGAGCATCATTGGGTAAGCTTAGTAAAGCAATTGGACCATTTTCTTGCAAACTATTTTCAAGCTTAAAGCATTTAACATTCAATAATCCAGATAAGTAACAGAGTGTATCACTTGCAGAAAGAGAGTTAATGGGTCAAATATAGGATTTATTTTATTTTCTTTTAAAAATGAGTGAAAAAAAATATATATTGTCAAAAAATTCGTGTGAAAATTCATCAACCAAATTCGTGATTCGGCAGTTGTGTATGTTGAAGCGGGTTGCCTTTTATTTTGGGGGGACAAGTCTTTCACAGTTTATACAGTGAATATTATAAGCTCACGTTTAGACACATTCATTATAGTTACTAGTTTTTGACTGCCGGAAAATTTTGTATTTGTGGAACTCAGTTCTTTAGTAGGGTAATCTCATTTATGTTCAGAATGTAGGTAGAAGGCTATATTGAAGCGGTTTTCTGGTGTGTGTGTGTGTGTGTGTGTGTGTGTGTGTTGAAAGATAGATAAACCAGATTTGACCAATCCCAAAACACGTAAGCGACGCTGAGCGCGCGGATCCGGTTATGCCAAAGCGACATCTGTTGCGGCTTCTCTGTTTTATTGGTTGAAATGGTATAACTTGGACCTGTTGTCGTAACTTAATTAAACAATGACTGGAGGACCGCTTCAGCATCTTCACAGTTTTAAGCGACACGTTACCCTATTATTTGTGCATTTCACTTAAAAGGGCAACTACGGACACGTTTTCGTATTTCAAGGAGTATAAAGGGCTTTTTTATGACGAGAATTTTTATTTGCCAGCTTTTCTAGAAGCCATTTGTTATTTGGAGTTGTATTTGTTAACCGATGCCATTTTCGTAGCTTTCATTTTCACTTCCATTGTTTCAATTTATTTTTCTATAGTTGCACGAATGTAGGTCATTTTCAAACTAGACGTTTTTGTCTTGTCATGTGTAGTTCACGGTAGTCGTGAGCGAAGTTCATTTAAAACTGTGAAGAACTGCCACTCATCAGGGAGATTTGTCATCCAAAAAAATGCACCTTGGGTATTAGACCCAATAGATAACAATATTGTCTCGAGCCCAAACTGTTTTAATTTAATAGTGGAGAGGCATTGTCCTTCAGGTAGCTAAAGCCTTTGTTTTGGTGATCGAACTCGTCGTAGGTTTAAAGCATAGATCAGTTCACGATCTTTAATAGCGACTTGTGCAAAAACTCAACAGGCTTCCA